>CAEFZX010007300.1:0-24419 GCA_903066825.1 Alfaro cultratus | reverse complement strand
TCAGAGGGCTTTTAAACTGTCACTGGTTGCCATAGTTACCGACCATTAACTTGTTTTGACGTTGGTTAGCATGTGTCAGCGTAGCTAGGCTAGGCTACTATAACTGTTCAAAACTGAGTGATAAAATAAGTTATGCTACCCAGGGGCGCCGTATAGGGGGGAAAAGTTAGGATAATCAAATTTTTTGTCATGGGGCCCAAGGTTCCTGGCGGCCCTGTGTAGTTCTCCTGTATTCAGTCTCAGTGTTGGCGTTTTCTCCCAGTTTTAAAATGTTTTTGAACCACCAGTTTCATTATTTTCTTCCTCCTGCTGCTGAGGATCCTGGGTGATGAGAACAGGAGGAATGTTTGTTTTGACACAACATCTTTTGCTTTGGACTGAAAAGTTCAGTCAAATTTGAATGAACTTGAATTTTTTTTTTGTATATTTGCTCTATATTCTTTGCAGATTGTCACCATGTTTTTGAATAAGTGGAGAAACATTCCCATCTACTCTTTCCTTTCACTCTTGGTGGTTTTCCAAAGCGTCCCGCTGCAGGCCGCGTGGAGAAATGTGTGACAGCAATCTAACCAATATACTATATAATATAATTGGCTAATTGGCACCTTTGCATGCTTCCAAAAATAAATCTGATTGACTTTCATTTCCTTGCAATATTTATTTTTTATTTGTTTTAGTTGTTACAATTGTATTTGTTGATGAAACTGTCATTTTTCATACTTCCAGTCATTATCCTCAAGTTTTCAAGGTTGTTTACCAAAACCTTCAGTTAGTTCTGCCTATTAATCATTAACCTGCACATCAGAAAAGGTCAACAACTGCACAGCTGGAGGTCAGGGTGACTCTGACCTGACATGTAGAAAAGTTACTGTATTTTAACCAGCCTCAAATGTTGTTGCTATTTTACAGAGCATATCTTGATTTAATTCTGTCTTTAAGAAGATCTAAAGAGAAGTAGCTGATTTTTCTGAAACATTTAGGTGGATTGTAGGGCAGACATCTTGGTAGGCAGTGAATGAAGATATTACAACAGTGGGTGGTGATGCATCTTTTTTATGGAGTGCAACAAGTTTAGAATTAAGACTAAAACTTCTAACCTAAATATTTATTTAGGTTATCAAATAAATGTTATAAAAATGGTTTATTTTTAGACCTAAATTTTTCTGTTAGTTTGTTGTATTTCTCTAAGGACAGATTGTTTTAGGGAGTGAATGTGCCAAAGAAAGTTAATGAATGACATCTTTCATTATTAGTGTTTCTTTAGGAACAGCAGTCTGTTTTAATAAAAAACAAACATGTGAAGCTCAGTATTCTTGTTAAAAATGTTAGCAGTGTGAACGTGCCAAAGTTCACTAGATTTACAACTTTTTTTTGTTGCTCTATTCCTTTCAAACTCACAGAAATAAACCCACAAATTTGCTTGTTCAGACACTGATCCTCATTTTGCAAATATGAAAACATCTGTGAGTTCAGTCTGTAATTTTCATAGCTTAAATTCCTCTTTAACTTTTGAAACTTGTTACTTCAGTTTGGCTTGTGGTTTGGCGTTTATCCTTTATGCGCTGAAGAACAGTAGTAGCATTCATTATTTTATGCTTCTCAGCCACATTCTTGTTTCAGTTATAAAAAAGACACACATACGACTGTGCTTGTTTTACATCCAGAAAGCTGAAGAAATGGCATAAAGTCAGCAAATAGTTGAAATTACAAATACATTTAGTGGTGCAGCTGCTGAGATCAAAAACATGTGTGGACGGATTTCTGACCGTTCACCTGCTGAGCCTCCAGATGGACTGAGATTACGAGCTCACCGCAGCATGAGAGCCCAGAGGAGGAAGTGGACTTTCTTTCTAAAGGCCATAAAAAGCAGTATATGTTCATTCAGAACATTTCTATATGGCAGCAGAAAGCACCAGATAAATTCTGCTCTATCTTGGCTGCTTCATACATACAGTGAACAAAGCCATTCAGTCCATTTTGGTCATATTTCCAAATACTAAGCTATTAAAGTTGGAGCAACAGGAGTGTATGAGAGCATCTGCATTCCCATTAGAAATGTGCACAAATCTTTGTCTAATGTCAAATAAATGTAATTTCATGACTGTGCTGTTTGCATTGATTAAGACATGAAGTTAAAATCGCGCATCAGTAAGTTTGTTTATGTGATAAGTCATTAAAAATCACGCCAGCAATGCATGTAAACAGCTACATGAGATATATTCATAATTCAGCCATGGCGCTAGAGCTCATCTATCAGCCAATCAGAAGAGATGTCAGTGTCTTATTCAGGTGATGGAGGTACAAGCTCCACCTACTTTGGAGTGACTACGTATGAGGCGTTTTGGGTAAATTGTAGTCAACCAATTTACAGAAGAGTTATGGATTCAATACGTTGGAATGACACACAACGTTTTATAAACTGTGATGAAGTGAGAGCTCTGGAGGAGTCAGAAAAATGAAAACAAACCGTCATCCTGCTACCACTTCCTGGTCTCCTCTTCATTGTTTCCATCATTAGTAACGTCTTGCTGTTGATCATGTGACTGGTGTGACTTGAGAAAAGTGTTTCCATTACAGTTTAGCTAAATTCGTTTATTTCATTACAGCCCTTGAACCACCTCATCCTAGTATTGGCGTGTTTCCATTAAGCAAATTTATTTTTGACATTTCAATTTTTGTAGCTCTATGGCTAATGGAAACACAGCTATTGTACTCCTAGTAAACATGTTGTTCGGTTCAGGACTTTCCTCTTTGTTTCTGTCTCGGTTTTTCCTGTTCATAGAGTTTGTTCCCTTCATGGTGGAGCTGCTGCGTTACATGCAGTACGGTCAGATGTTAGAGGTTGGCTAAAATCAGATCCAGTCATTTCAAACTTAAACTTCCCGTTTGAACAGTTGTACCAAGCAAAGTGCAAAACAAGGGACTGGTTTTTACCAGCCTCTTACTGAACTTGTGCTTTCATATTTTCAGAATTTTAAAAACATATTCTTGTCTTCCTTCTCTCTCTGAATTCACCGAGGCTCTGTTGCTTTCAGTGTTGAGCTGCAATATATCAGCTGAGAATCAAAGACATCCTGGTGTTATCACCAGGCTGGTCGTTCTGGAAGGAAGACTTGACACAAGAATGTTTAAAGGAAAAAACAAAATCACACGCCAAGATTCATTTGAAATAAACCTACATCAGCTGACAAGCGAGTGTGTGAACTTCAGGCTGGTTAACACAAAGCAGCAGTTCAGCCGGCAGCGAGGCAGAACTGTCGACTTGGCCTCCAGCCGGTCCGATTCTTGGCTGGCCACAACTATGTCTCTTTCCAGATCCCATCTGTGTTTAGCGGTGAGGGATTCAAACGCTGTGACCGCTGCATATGTGTGCGAGCTTGCATGGGAGGACTTGTATATGTGTGTGTTTGTGTGTCAGTGGACCAGGGCAGCGCTGTCTATCTGTGCAGGTTTGATTTATTTATTTTTTAATTTTTCATTAGAGAGTGGATTAAACTGAAAAACTTCAGGAAAACCGAAGCAAAATCAAGTCCTTTCAGTGGATTAAATACGATCAACATGCACATGAATGTCATATTAATTTTTGGGTTTTAGTGATGTATCAGACTCTCTTTTTCCAATGTGAGATTCAGTTCAATTCAGTGGGAAAATACTTTATTTATTCCAAAGAGAAATAAAATGTTGTCCAAATGCCTTCATAACGTTGCTGTGGATGGTGATGCTGAGGGCAGGAAGGATACCCGGTAGCAGTCAGTGTTGAAACGAATCTGAAGAGGCCTCTGACTGAAGACTGTTTCTGTATGACGTCTCATGACTGTTATAATGTGCAGTTTGCATTCAGCAGAGATATTTCACATCAGCGTGTCCTGGTTGACACCATCAGCTGTTTTCAAACTCCAGTCAGAAAATTGTCTTGCAAACCTAAAATAACTTGATAGATTTAGTTTAGTTGTACATAAACCAAAAAGCAGAAACATCTTCACATTATGCGTTACATGTAAATAAGATGTTTGGTCAAAACTTTTCCATGGTTAACAATATTCTGCTGTTGATCTGATCTGTTATTCTCAGGTAGTTTCTTTTTGTCTGCCTACATCACCAACAACAGCATTAAAAAAGCATGATGTCATCAGGGTGTGTTTTATTCTGTATTTATTGGTGGAGTATCTGACCTCAGCAGCTGACTGAAGCCGCTGGTTTAAAATTCTGCTCAGACTCTGACTGTCCTCCTGCTGACCCGGCCTGCCGCTCACAGGGAGCGTCCCGGTCAGCTTCAGCTGTGTTTATTTTCAACAGAAGGAAATTCATTCAAGAAAGCCTAAAATGCTTGAGGTTAGACTGGCCTTCCAAACTCATCAAACTTGCTTTTCTGCCAGGATTTAACCGTATTATGAAAAGAGAAGTCTACGCATGCTTCACATTCTTCCTGCTCTGGAAATTTTGGGCAACGCTCTGCTTCACAAGCACAGGAAAGCACTTATTTTTAATTTGTCTTTAACAGCGCATATTTTCTTTTGTGTGTGTGTGTGTGTGTGTGTGTGTGTGTTTGTGTGTGTGTGTGTGTGTGTGTGTGTGTGTGTGTGTGTGTGTGTGTGTGTGTGTGTGTTTGTGTGTGTGTGTGTGTGTGTGTGTGAGCGTAAGTGCATCTATAAGATCTTCCCTTCACATTTCCCCCTGCTGTCCGGCTTCTTGTCACAACTTAGCCAAAATAAACGCTCAGCTTTGTTTTTGGTTATCACAATTTACCAAAACTAACAAAATGGCAAAAATTGAAACTGAGAAAACATTTTCATTAACTGAAATAAATAAAAACTGTAATTAATGAGGAAAACATCTAACTGATTGGAAATATACTGTTTGTTTGTAATACTAACTATAATATACTGAAATTATTGATCTAGTATCCTTCATTTTGTGTTTATGGATCTATTTTGAATATTTTGAATTGTATCTTTTTTCCACACACCAGCAGTTGTTGACAGACATCATTAGTCCACTAAATGGTGTTAGCAAAAGTTTTGAGAAAACACCAGTCAGTCGTTGTTCAACAGTAACTGAATAAATTATTTTTAAAACTGTCTTCCGGTGAGTATTGATTACTCAATCCATGTGCAACACTTTGGCGTGTTTTAATTCTGCACCGAAAAATTAAATAAACCCTACAATTTATAAAAACTGAATAATCTTAAGCTAATAAAAACAAGCAAGCACACTCTTAAAAACAAATTAAAACAAACCGAATTAGACAGAAAAAAATAAATAAATAAGTCACAATACAATAAAACTAAACTAATGTGAAAACCCCCCAAAACTATTAGGTCTGCCTCTCCTCCAGCCTGGCTGAGTCTGACTGAGAAACCATGGTAACCTGCAGACATGAAAACAAGCAGGCGACCACCAGTAAACACTTCAGCTTGTCATTCTCTCCTCTTTCTGTTTCCACATCCGGCCCTGAATGTGTCTGAAGATCCTGACCAGGTTAGCTTAGCTTAGCAAGACCAGATGAGCACAGCTGATTGGATCCTTACCAAAGGATGTTTATTTTATACGAAAAATGAGGCACTGTACTTATTATGAACCATATATGATAAGGAAACTTAACTTGACTTATAAAAGTATAAAGAGGAATCTAACACTAAGTAAAGGAATACTAAGACATACTGCAGTTTATACTTACACCCTGGTATATGTCGCTTATTATTTATTTCAGACATAAAGTTCTGATTCTTATTCTATATTGATCCAAGAAAAGCTTAAGTCATTGACTCTTGCTTACATTTAATGTGATCATGTGTTCTAAATTGTGTTATTCTGATGTACCTTAAAAACAAACAGGAACACTGAGACATTTTTCTGCTGTTATTTCTTTGCTTTGATTTCTTATTTTCAGAACATTTCAGTTTATCCTTTCAGGGTTTGAGGCGTGTGTTTGTTTTGCCTCCGGTATGATCTTCTCGTTCCGTCGGTTCAGTTTTAGATGTCGGGTTTGTGTTTGTTCGGTTTGGGTTTTGTTTCTGTTTAGGTTTTCTTCCTGCTACTTTCATCTGTTGTCTTAGTCACATCCCAGCTGCTAGTCATTTTCTCATCTAGTCTCACTCGCTGCCCTCCCAGCTGCAGCCACTTACCTCTGATTAGTTCCCTTGTCATCTCCCCTCCCTCCTCTGCATATCCACCTCTCAGACTCATTACTCTCCATGTTTCTAGTTAGTTGATCCCCCTTTGTTTCAGACGTTCTTCTTCCATTTCGTACAATAAATCTTCCTTTTGCATTGACCTTGCTGCCTCCTTTAGTCTCCATTTTGGTCCACACTACACTAATTGTTTTCATGACCCTTCCAGACCTCTCAGATTCTGGGGATGCAGAAGCAGAGCCAGAACCAGAACCAAACACGGAGCACCGCAAATCTGGAACAAACTTCCAAAAAACTATAAAACAGCTGAAACAGAAAAGTCCAATGCAAGACACTGACATTTGCGGTTGCAGTATAACTACTTGTGTAAAAGTTCAAGGGGTGTGAATACTTTGTGAAGGTACCATACATCCGCCTTACCTATGGCTGACATCTTGTTTTCTTCTTGGTCTAAGCTGCCATCAGGCCAAGATCTAAGGAGCTCTCCTGGCCTCACAGTCTCCTTCTGTCTTATTTCGCAATACTGTATATCGTTTTTATTCCACCTACAAAAGTTCATTACTGGCTGCAGAAAAACCCTGGCGAGATTCTGCTACAAGGCCCTGTGGACTCTGAAGGAATCGGCTGGAGCAAAATCATTTCAGTGTTCCCACAGCCGTGGCTGCTTCACCCCACAGTCAGGCCAAAGTTAAGATTAATGTGGAGGGATTAGGAGAACGGAATGAAAGAAGGAATAACGCTGAACTGGTTTCAAAGCAACTGGTATTCCTCCTGTTATGTCTTTACATGTGTGGCTCCCTCTGATAGCAGAGCTTGCTAACTCCTTCCCTGTCCCTCCCCACCTCGTCTGTTTATTTTGTGTGTTTATTGCTTCAGAGTGCAGTTGTGGACCAGACAAGGAGGAGAACCTTTCTATAAAAGCCCGTTTATATGGCCACTTAGGATTTACAGGGGGAAAAACTTCTTCCTCTGTCTCTGTTGCGGCTGTAGTACATGAAATCCCCTCCTATTGCATCCTGTGAACTTCAGATTTCTATAAACTTGTTCCTTTTCAAAAAGTCCAGTAAAAATGTTTGATGTTCTGCAGTATTTATCCAGAATGCATCAAGCAGGCGTGGCATCAATCTGTGACTGACATCAACAGCCTGGAAAGGGAAGTGAATTTGCAAAACAAAATGTTACAGTATACTTATTATTCTTCCTGTTCTTCTTATTTCTTCTCCATTGTCTAGGCTTTTGTTTTTTTGAACAAAGAGTTTTGTGATACTTGTGATTCAGATCTTTAGCTTTTATTTATTTTTAAGTGAAAATGCCACACATATTTCCTAACATGACAGTCTTGATATTTTTAGGAAATATTCTGGGTGATGTTGGTGATGATTTAACAGAGAAACTAAAATAAACTCTCCAAATGGCACTTGCATATTTTTATTTATTTATTTATTTTGCTAATCTGGTCTTCTTTGTATGGGGAAAACACCTCATTGTTGTGTCATGGGGGATTTTTTTTTATGACTGTGAGGCATTAAAAAAGGAACAACCTTGTTCCTGCTGTGTTTTTGAGGTTACAAGGAAACCAGTGGGCATCTTCAGTTACTGTTTATCCATGTGGAAGCCTAGCAGGACATGACACATTTTGCTGCCTCTTCAAGCTGCATAGATATTTTTTCCCCCCCACAAATAAACAAAATGTGTTTTAAAAATTCACCTATTCGCTCTCCTAGGTTTAAGTCCCAGGCTGCGCTGTGGCCTTTGTGTGTGGAGTCTGCATATTTGCCCAGTGACGCATTACTTTGGTTTTATCCCGTAGTCCAAAAACATTTATGTTTGCTGGAACTATCACATATAGTTAGTCGCAGTAAAAGCTAATGACTATGTCAAGAAGACAGACTGGGTCAAGTGTGTCACTGTGCTTGTGGGAACAGAGGTCAACGCTACTGACCTTGTTTGATAATTGCTATGTTGTTTTTTCGTAAGAGCTACTTGTAGCAAAGTGGTGGTTAGCTAAAAATTCAATAGAAGTCAGCTCCAACCAATGTCGTGATTAGTTAAAAGTTAGACAAATGTTAGCTCCGCCCTTTAGCCATTTCTCAATCATTTAGTTGTCAGATAAATGAAGGTTGGTGGAGCGCCTGTAGAACATTCCTCCAGTGCTTTTTGTCTTCCTGAAGCAAACCTTCCCTAAATGTTCCTGCAAAGCCCACCTATCGTCCTCTGTTTCCCCAGTCAGCCGCAGCCATCAGCGTTGGCAAAAACACGCTGTTCCCGGCTAAAAGCCTCAGAGTTTACTTTTAGAATGAAAGCCTGTAGTAAATATAATTACTTTCAGGCAACAGTTTTTTCTCTTTCTTCTTTCCTTGGTTTTGTTTTTAGCCTTCAAAATAACTGGAATGGCACTAACCCAGGTCGCCTTTGGGTGGAGAGGCCAATCACAGATTCTGCCACTGCGACTGAATAACAAGTTAAATCTGCCTGTCGCTAATTTCCCTCATTAACAATGTCAGCCTGTTTTATCTTGAGAGAGGGTACAACACCCTGAAGCGCCACTTCCAGAAACTGACACGTAATTCTGTCACAGTTCTCACACACACACACACACACACACACACACACACACACACACACACACACACACACACACACACACACACACACAACAGATGTTCTAAAATACCACAATAACAACAGAGGCAGGCTATGAAATCCCCTTTGAGAGTTTGATTGCTCATAAGTTTTCATAGAGCTTTTAGGGAGGAGGCAGCAAACAATGAGCTATAAGGTTTCAGGAGCTGTATGTGATTACATCAGGGAGGCGCAGACAAAACAGAGGGAGGGTTTATTTTAAACCGTGTTCTCTTGCTTAAAAGTTTTGCCAGTGCAATTGTTTCGTTCCAGTGCTGAAAGCGGGCTTCACTGTGGCTCGGCGTGAAAAGTGAGGGAAAGTGATGTGTGGGAGCTGCAGCAGGGAAGGAGAATGCAGCTGGGAATTTTGCCTGGAGCGCGGCGGGCTGGAGATCTTAGGCTAAAAGTAAAACGAGCATAAGGAAGAGATGAGGAGAGAGCGAGGGGGACGGAAGTTTGAAGCTGGGATGGTGTGAAGGATGAGGTTGGAGGAGGGAGGTGATGAAGTCAGAGTGGACTTAGAAAAGGAGGAGACAGGAAGATGACAGAAGAGGAGAGCTTTGCCTTATAGGGAAAACAGAAAGGATCAACAGAGAGTCTCGCAAGTTTCTACACAACAGTTTGGATAGAGGCGAACTCAACACGCTTCCACGTCTCACATTAAAACGATGCTTCAGACTGGATGTGTATCTGCTGCTGTTAAAAAGACTTCTGAGGAGAACCCTTCCAGCTTTGGCTTCAGCGTCACTCTGCCTGGGATCTGCGTCTCGGCACCTTTGCTGCACCCTCTGTCTCGGTCTGCTACCCTGTGATTTGATGTGTGCATGCTCACACCCACAATGTTGCAACACTAGACAGTCACAAAAGCAGCTCCTCCTCATAAGCAGCAGGTCCCTGGAAGCAGCCGAGCTGTCAGTGACTTGCTGCAAACGCATGCCTGCTCTCAGCCCAGAGCCCTCCGCTCTTTTTTTTTTTTTCTTTAAAGTTCCTGCCAAGGAAGGAGGAGGGTGGAAAGTGTGGCTGGAGAGAAGAGACAGAAAGCAGAGAGAGAAAGCTGAGGAACTGAGAGGCTAGGACGATCTGACAGCTCCTATCTGGCTCGGCTGACTGGAGGATCCCTACAAGTGATCCCTTGCTTTTGGGTCAAACCGGACCTTTGGTGTTCTCTAAAACTGTTTCATTTCCTCTCTCTTCTTTTGCCTCCACCATGCGAAGAGACCGCTTCCTGCTGGCTGCAACCCTTGCAGCCCTTTTCTCTGCAGATTTCTACTTCATCCTTCTGCCAAAGCTGCGGAGCAGGAGACACAGAGCGGCAAATAGTTGCTCTTGTAGTCCTGACACCAACCTCAGCCTCCCCAGGCTGGAGACTCTTGCCACACCACGCCTCTCCAACTGGACTCACGTGCCTCTGTCAAGTGCTGCGACTACACCTGAACTGGATGATGGAGGCTCCAAGCTGCAGAGGCTGTTCTCCCACCCTCTCTACAACATCCAGACTCCGGAGTTGAAGCCAGAGGAGAAGCTGCTGCAGGTGAAGCAGCTGATGGAGTACTACAGGAGGAAGGTGTCGCACTGGGAAAGGTCAGGTTCTAAAGCAACTTCAAGCGGGGCGTTAATGAAAACCCAACTTTATTTTTGTCAGTGCATCTTGTGTATATGCCGATGGAAGGCCAGAAGTCTTCAGCTCTGAGAGCGCACGTTGTGGCATGCTGCGGTTTGAGAGGCAAGGTCAGAGTCAGAGCGGTCAGACCTCTCCCGGCGCTTTGGAGCACACAAACAGAAGAGCTCTCTTTTTCCAAGACGCATGCTCACTTTGGAAGCAAACACGTCACTCTGACAGCATGTGTCTTCTGGTCAACAAGGAATCTAACGTTGCTGAAGCTTTTGCTAAATCATTTTCTGGAAGATTAAGCCGTCTTTCAAAGTTTGTTTGTTCCAAATCTGCCAGTAAGATTCAGATTTTGGATTTTGTGATGAAAATTACGCTTTGGAGGACCAGCGCCAACCTCGAACCTTTAAACATTTTGTCATGTTTGTCATTTTTTGATGCTTATAGTAACTAGTGTAAAACTGTAAAGCCGTTCTAACAGATGGACCACGTCAGGCGGTATGTTTAGGGTCAGTGTCCTCCCCAGTGCCAACCTCTGATTCTGCTGCTGCCTCAGCAGATGATGTCAGAAGAAATTACATTCTTAGAGACGATGTCCAACATCTTGCTGAATGATGCACGTTTTCCCCAAAACTAGTCTGCTCTGTCCCTTCTTGATCCTGCTGCGTCTCAAGCCACCTGTTGCCCAGGTGAACACCTCATTTCTTCTCCTCAACCACTTCCACTTCTTCTGCGATGATGGAAATGGGGCTTGATGTATTTCTGTTTCACTCTCATTCAACACCATGCCACACAGCGGCCCACCAGCTCTCTGTACTCCGCTTCTTGTTCATATCCCATCCACCTGATGGCCGCAAAGTCATGTGTTAGTCTCTGCAGACGACAGGATTCTGTTCTGTTCATTACAGGTACTGTAGTAACAACTATTTGTCTCCAAAGAGATCTGTAAAGACACAAAGCAAATACAACTCAATTAAAAAAGAAAAACTGGGTTGAGAACGACGACGATGGAGAGATTCATTTCAGTTAAAGGTGTCAGTTCATGGAAGCAACTTGATCCATGATTTGGATCATGACAAAGGCATAATTCAAATCTTTTTCTCCATTTAAAAGAAATGTGAAAATGATTAACATGAAGCGATTTGGTGTTGAATAAGCTGATGTTTAGTTCTTTATTCTTTGTGTCTTCTGATTGAAGAGCTCATTTTGTCTTCTTTCTGCTCCTTTTCGTTTGTGATTTCTTTTCATACCTTCATTCATTCTAATGATTGAGTAAAAAAATGAAATGAAAAGAATGAAAGACAAAGTCTTTCCAGCAGCACAGCATCATTTCTTCCAACATTCCCCTGCATTCAGCTCCACCCAGCATGATGCTGCCACCACCAGGTATCAGGCTGCACATGGTAGGTTTTTTTTGTTTTGCAGCTTTAGTTTTCTGTCACCGGCAGCATTTTCTACGTAGGGCAAAAACTTCTAATTGGATCTGGTTTACCCAGAGCGCCGTTATCTGTCCTCCAGATAAAAACAAAAGTTATTCAAGTATAAAAAATACTCTAGTATTTATTGTTCCAGTATGTTTCACATGCATCTCAACTCTGCTTCAAGCACACATTTTCTCCACACTCTTCCCAGCTGTCTTGTTTACCCTTCAGGTTGCTAGGTGACCGGGTGGCTAGCCTGACCTACAAACAAACACGAACTTTAGCCCTTTGCTCCGTTATCTCGGTTTGTTTGTAGCCTGTGATGGAGTTTGTTTGACTGTCCAGCTGGCTGGTCGGTTTGGACCGGGTTCTGTCCCTCTGACTCCTGCTTTCAGATTCTTACTGCCTCATGCTGTAGCTAAAAAAATAAAATGGCACAAAATTTCCACAATTTTGTGCCATTCCCACAAAAATCTGCCATTTTATGGAAATGGCAGATTTGATTGAATGGACTAAAATTAAAAAGATAAGATCATATTTTTTCATATAACTTGACCTGACAATGTCTTTCATTACTGTCCACATGATCAACTATTTGCTTCTAGTGCTGTCCTGCTATTGCAGATGGTGACCGTGGCTCTGTGGATAGCGTAGTAGTTTTGTGATTGGAAGGTTTTAGGTTCGATTCCAGCTTCCTCCTGCCACATGTCGGTGTGCCCCTGAGCAAGGCACTTAGTCCCAAATTGCCTACCGATCTGTATATCAATGTTTGAGAGTGCGAATGGTGAATGTGACTCTAGTGTAAAGTGCTTTGAGTGGTCAAAATGGCTGGAAAAGCTCTTTATAAGTTCAGTCCGTTTACTTATCCTGCAGGCTCTTATTAATTCCTTTCCATTGTCTGACTCTCTGCAGACGAAAGAAGCTCTTCGAAGAGGCAGCTACTTTGACCAACATCTCGTTGATGGAGCAAAAGATGAATTATGATCCCAATGCCAGCTGGCTGAGGTTCCACCTGGGAATCAACCGCTACGCCCTGTACGCCCGGGACGACCCCACCATCCTCCAGCTTCTCACCGACATGCAGAACATGACCATCGTTGGCGCAGGTGAAGGGACATAAAAATGGCACTTTCACTGGCAGAGACGCAAGATTTCACTTGTTAAACAAAAGAGGAGAGAGGCGAGAAGGCAGAGGGATCAGTTGACCTTCATCTAAACGTTGTTAAATCAAATCGAAGTCTAGCTTAGATCTGACTGAATTCTGCAGCATGTCTTGCTAGACTTTTTCTTTTAAACCAAATGGGTGAATGGGATTAAAAATAAGTTTGTAAAGTGGGATGATGAAGAGAGATGGAGAGGATATAAAGTGGGAGGTGGAGGATGAGTGGGTTAGAAAGGGACCAGAAAAAGAGACAGGAAGACGAGTGGGTCGCTAAAACAGACAGGAAGTAGAGATGAGGTCAGAACCATCTATCACTGGTTCTCAGTTTGAGTTTGACTTTATTGAACGTAGTGTAATAAAAGAATAAATAAAGTTACATGCAGAGAAAATAAATGTAAAACAAAAGCAAGCAAAAGAAGAACAGTAGTCAAATATTTTTACACGTTTAATGCAGTGAGTAGAAGTAAGAATTCATTTTTACACCTCCCCCCTTCATCCAATACATTACTGTTCACTCAGTTACAACATTCTTTCTTAGTATTTTCTATATCGTATTGATTTGCGTGCCATTATGAGCGATTATCAAACATTTTCTACATGTTAAAATTCTAAGTCATCCTACCATAATGCAGTAATTGCACTACGACCTAATTGAAATCGCCAACATAATTCAGGTTCCAGAATAATTCAAAACAGTTCTTTTTTTTGTCCGTGTATATGAGTTTTGTTTTACATCAAACTGAACATTTTGGGTTTTAATTGGTTTTTTCCTTCCAGATTACACCCAGGATGAGAAAGCTCTAAAAGGAGCGTGTGACTGCACTCAAGGTTTGTTCAACTCGTCACTGACGTTCCATGTCTGGTGATGGAGCTAAAACATCAAATCTGAACTTTTCATACAGAATGCAATTTCTGATTTTCATCTATTTTTCCCCCTTCCTTTCTTCTCTTAATAAGATATGATAAATGACAGAACATTTTTATGTTTTTTGCTTTTATTCAGTTGGCCTGAATTTAAAGTCCAAATGAATACAGACTCTATAATGCGTTAGTTCAACTCGCCCTGGGAGGGCTGACATCACTCTGAAATATGGAAACCCAAGGAGTGCATTGATGAAAAAAATAAATCCAGATTTTCAAAAGTTAAATCATAAATAAAGAAATTATATTAATGGATCAAGTGGACTTATGGCCCAGCCTTGTCCTGGGCTCTTTATTCCTGCATGTTAAGTGTTCAGCTCTACATCGTCCTCATTGTTTCCCGTTTGTCTCTTGTCGTCTCGTTGCTGTTTGGCACCATCTCACACTAACACACTGACACACAAGTGTCTTTGTATTCGTCCGCGTGGCTTTTCTTTTGACAGAAAAGGGTTCAGATTGGTAGTTCTGTATCGGACGCTCAGCGCAGGGCAACAACACCAAAACGCTGGTTTGTTTCAGAGGCAGAGATTAGCCTTCACCCAGGGTTTCATCTGCTACTTTAGAGCTTCAGTATGTAACTTTTGCAAAACAATATTTGTTCAAACTGTCACCATGTAGAGACAGCATAATATGAGGCAGATAATCTGTGAAAAGATGGATATCCTCCACTTCTTCCCTGAGCTGCTATTGCCATCTGAAGAAACACACCGATCAGAGCCAGGAGGCGGGGCTTAGCTCTGTTAATCAAACTTGTAAAAATGCTGCTCAATGTGCTAATGTGGAGAAACAACTCACCGTTACAGGAAAAACCTTTATCCACCGTCATCGGTGGCCATGCTATCTAGCGTCATCATTGGTAGCAGGCCATGTTGCGGGGAACCAGGTGTAGTGTGGCAGAGAGCGCTAAGACCCGCCTCCTGGCTCTGATTGGTTGTTTTTGACTGAGTGGGGAGTCACTTACTACTGGGAGCACTGGGAGAAGACAGAAGAGCTGGATGTTTTTCACAGGTTATCTCTTATATTATAATGTCACACAAAATAATAATTTTAACAAATATGTTAAAAAAAACTTCTTTTTTTTAAAGTTACACACTGCAGCTTTAATGCAAAGATAGATAGTGATCTTGAGGCGCTATTCTATTCCATTCAGCTGGAAATATGAGAATGTCATGTAAAAAAATAAAATAAAATCTATTCTCAGAGTTTTTGTCCCATTTGTGCCAAAGCGGGTGACCACACGAACCCGACTCCCTGCCAGAGAGAAATAAACACCAGAACAATCTGCAGATTCTGGTTAAATTTAGGCTGCAGTACTGGCTCTTGTTATTTCAGGCGCAAATAGCGACACAGTTCATCAGCTGCAGCTGCTCTTAGAAAATGGCGAGCCTCTGATTCCGCTCCAGAACGGTTCTGAAAGTAAACTCTGAAGGATAGTTAACTAATAATACCCTGGAGCTCGGCGGAGGAAGCGCGGCGTGTGGTTAGTCGGGCCTGCTGCTGGCGCTGTAATGTCCGGGCTCAACGGAGCGGCTGGATGACCAAACACCAACTCACTTTATCACACAGAGAGCGAAGAACGACGGTGATTTACAGACACTGAGTTCAGCTTCACCGAGCCAAAAGCTTAAATACAGGCCCTATAAAACGTATTCTCCCCGGTGGATGTTTGACCCTTTTATTACTTTTGGAAATCAATCATAATCAAAAGAATTTTGCATAATCAAAATAATTTTTCCCCCCTTTTTTTATAAGGTCTAGTTGGCTTGGACAGCTCTTTTCCTTATAAGAAACCACCATCTGGAAGCTGCTGTTTGTACCTTCGTCTGATATGAACTTTTATTAAATTATCTGAAACATGAAAAAAACAAAAAACAAACAGAAGGAGTCTTTTAGGGAGTAAATCCCCTTCTTCCTGTCTGTCTTGCAGTGGTGAAACCGAGCGGCCATCACCTGAAGCTGGCTCTGAAGATGAGCAACTTTGGCAAAGCGATGTTTAAACCGATGAGGTGAGGTGATGAGTGACGTGGTTCTTTCTCCATGATGCCCTGCAAGAGAAAACAGACTGAGAGGCGTTCAGGGTTTGTTTGGTCTGCGAGAAATCGAATAAATCACAGCAAACACTGTGACGCCATGTTCTGTCTTAATTTATATCTGGCTAAATTATCCAGTAGGCTGGGGAAATTACAGTAATTGTCTTGTTGATTACACACTGCAGAATAATGTGAGTGACATCTTTATTGGTGTGTGCGTGTGTGTGTGTGTGTGCGTGCGTGCGTGTGTGTGTGTGTTTTGCAGGCAGCAGAGAGATGAGGAAACTCCAGTGGACTTCTTCTACTTTGTGGACTTCCAGAGACACAACGCAGAGATCGCAGCTTTCCACCTGGACAGGTGAAGCCACAGTGTGGGGTCTCCGTCCTCTGGCATTTTACACAGTGTGTATAACAAGTACTCAACCCCTTGTGTCGTTTACCCTTTGTGTTGTTTTTGAAAATCATGCTACTTTTTGACACCAAAAAAAAAAAAAAACTTAAAGAAAACCCTTCAATGATTTCCACAAAATATCGACTAAAATCTAAATTTGCAACCTGGGTGTGAATTTTAAAGAATTCACAGTCTTTAGAGTGACTGACCTAATTCAACCAAGGTCCTGCCAACTGGTGTGGGCAATCTCACATTAGCTGTGTTTCTGTAATTGCCCAAATTCATCTGGTTCATCAGTATTCATCAGAGAAAAGCTTACTGAAAAGTAATAGTCAGGAGATGGAGATAAAAAAAATAATCTCTGAGGCCATGTGTTAAGGGGACGAGTTCATCTCACATTGGAAAAATATTCGTTTGGACATTTACGGTCAAATTTCAAAGTGAGAAATATATTTATGATTTATACCAACTTAGATCTGTATCTAAAAAGAACTGAAGGATTTTTCTTCTTCTGTCTTGTGCCATTTTGTGGAATTTAAGTTTTATAGAACTCAGACAATGTTTAAGAAAACACAAAGGAGTAACAGTGAGCCTGCTGGGGCCCTTCTGGCTGACTGTTTGAGTTTGAGGGGTTTTTATAAGGTGATGATGCTTCCCCCTGTAGCGATGCCGCCCTGGGTGGTGAGCTGCAGTGGCCATATAAATAAATAACATTTCTTCTTAGAGTTGCCAGTATTTCATCTGATCCATGTGGACGTGGTAGACGTGTTTGTGTTCCGTTGAGAGGTAAAAAGCAAAAACATTATCAGGTGTTCTGAAGCCACATGACCAGCAGGTTTTGACTGAACAGCTCGCAGCTTTAAACTAGCGCAGCTGGTTTTCCAGTTTTACTAAAACAAGCCAGTTTTTATGGGTCCTGTGTGAAGTCCTGTAAACAGAACCCAGGAGGAGTCGTCAGTTTGCTGATATCTGTGTTTAAGTCAAAGCTCAGCTGATCCCACAGCAGACATGGCTCCTCCCACCAACCGCTTATGTGGCTTTCAGAAAAGATTGCAACGTTTCTCCACAGCCCAGGATTTCCCAACTTGCTGATCAGTATAAACCACAGAGTTTGTTTGCAGACTTGACACACGCGCACACACATCTTTAAATGGTTGCACTGTGAGCTGAGGTGAGATGATTCACTCACCAAAAATACAGTCATCTGTGTGAGACGGTGTGATTAGGGAGCCATAAGTGGTGACAGGCGATCAGACAGCAGGAGGAGCAGCTCAAACAATAACTATAAATGTCGCTGCTATGTCAGAGTTCAGACATATTAAAGTCTAGAGGAGGTCGGTCTGCACCTTCTGCTTCGTTTCTCCCCTGGATGAGGCGCAGTGAGCCACGCCACAGCGCCTTGTTGTGTCTGACTCGGCTGTCGTCGTTATCACTGGCAATGAGGGGTTGAGGAACGGCGGCAATTTTAGAAGCAGCAATTCAGCTTCACACACTGGATTGCTTGATTACTGTTTGTGAAACTTGAGTGAAATACGGGCCCTGCAGGGACTCCAGGCTCTTGTGTATGTGTGTGTGTGTGTGTGTGTGTGTGTGTGTGTGTGTGTGTGTGTGTGTGTGTGTGTGTGTGTGTGTGTGTGTGTAGGAGGGAGGGATGCACTTGTGATGAGAATCAGTGAGATGAAAAGATAAGACAGAACATTTACTGAGGTGAATCTGTTGATACATGCATGGAAATAGAGTTTGTTACGTTACAAAATGTTACGGAGGACAGTGTGAAATTAATTTAAATGAATGCATGCTTTTGAACATCTTTTTACAAATAAGAAACCTAAAAAGTGTGGCAGGCATTTGTGCTTTGCTCCCCTGTGTCAGAACTTTTAAACCCAGATTTTGCAGCCTTCTGTTTCATCTTTACTGTTTAGGACTTGAACCAGTTTTCTTTTACTTTTGGGTTTATAAGAATGTACTTTTTAAAATAGCTAAAGTTCAGCTATATGGGATAGAGAGCATTCATAAACATTAAACCAAACGTTTTTCCACATGTTTTCAATCGATTTTAGGTCTGGACTTTGACTGGGCCAGATCATTTTATTAGTTTTGCTAATTATTACTTGAGCAAAACTGATAAGATATGCTGTAACAAATTGTGGATTGTTGTAATTTTAGTCAGAATAGAGCAGACTAAACAGAAACGTATGGAATCATTTTCAGGTTTTTATTTGAAAACTGCTTTTTAAAAAAAACATCATTTTCCTTCCACTTCACTTTGAGTTGGTTTAGCATAAAATCTCACTAATTTAATTTATCAGTTTGTGGTTCCAAAATGCCAAAATTAGAAATACTTCAATGGGTGTGAATACTTTAGCAAGAGACTTTATCTGATTTAGTTTTTCTTTTGAATCTCCTGGTTTCTTCAGGATCCTGGACTTCCGGAGGGTTCCGCCGGTGGCCGGCAGGCGAGTCAACGTAAGCGGAGAAGTCCTCCATGTTGCCCACAACGATGACCTGCGGGCCGTGTTCTTCACCTCACCAGGTCAGCCGGGGTCAGGGTTTGCTGACTGGACCTGGGTGTTGCAGATCTATATTGATGGGAAAAAAAACAAAAAAAAACAAAAGCTTCTTTTAACACTCAGATGTTTCACCACGTAGAGTGTGATTGTGAGGTAACATAACAAACATGGAGGATTCAAAATTTTTAGGAATAGCAATAAAAGCAAATTTGCTTAATGGAAACTCGCTACTTTCGAAATAACGTTTTTGATATAAAATCTTTGTCCTGGGATGAGGTGGTTGTTCAGCTGCATCGAAATTAGTGTATTTGGAAAAACTGCAACTGAAACACATTTTTCACATCAAACGAGTCACATGATCAGCAGCAGGATGTTACTACTGGAGGAAACGATGAAGAAGACGACAGGAAGGATGACGCTGCGGCGTTTCTTTTCTTTTAATGACTCATCATGTGAACAAACTTGTGTGATTTTGACTCCTTTGCTTATTTATAGGAAACACCACAATTGCAAAATTGTGTTCCGTCAACGTTAGCAGAATACAGACTAAGACTTACTCACATGTGTAATGGAAACGCAGCTACAGTTCAATCCGTTACTTACAAATGGACGAAGCTGAACACAGAGCGAGTCCTGGGTGAAAACCTGTCAGCTTCACTGTTTAGATCACAGCATTTACATGTCTTAGAAAGGCCTAGTTAAAGTCCGGACCTATGTTGAAACATGGTGAGACTTGAAATTTGACATTTAAAGATGCTCTTTATCCAATTTGACTCAGCATGAAACAAATGCTTACAATCTTTTTTTTTTTTTTATTTAAAATATATTTTTATATATATATATATATATATATATATATAATTATTTTTTTTTTAAAAACATCCTTCTAATTTAGATTTGGGAACTGGTTTGCTTTTGTCTTGCACATAAAAAAAATCAGTGGGTGTGACTATTTTTAAGACGATGTACATGAAGATGGTAAAATTATTTCTCTCATATATCAAACTCTTCCTTAAATGCAGCTTTTGGCTGAAGTCTGGGTTTTTCATGAATGAAACCATAAAACAATAAAACTATTATAAACAATAACTCAATCTAACACAGTTAACATTTTGCCTCAGCAGGATTCATGTTGCTGATCTCTGGTGATTTTTCACTCTGGTTTTGCTTCTCCTACAGCAAACAACACGTGTTTCTTCGCCAAGTGCCTGTATGTGTGCAAGACGGAGTACGCTGTGTGTGGGGGCCCCGACCTGCTGGAGGGCTCCCTGTCCGCCTACCTGCCGGGCCTCACCGTGGCTCCTCGCCTCTCCATCCCGAATCCATGGAAACGCTCCTACACCTTCTCCGGACGAGAGGAGTAAGAATCCCAGTTCAGTAAAGCACTGGAGGTCACAACGTTCATGTTTAGAAACGAAACATTTAGCAGCACATTAAATGTTCCATGTTAATATTAATAACATGTTTTCAAAGAAATAAAACTCAAAAATGTCCATGTTTTAAGCATAGATTCTTCTCATGTCTGCATTTCTTTGCAGGTGGGAGGTAAATCCTTTCTACTGTGACTCGGTTAAACAGGCGTATCCTTATAACTCTGGCAACAGGTTGCTCAACATTATAGACATGTCCATCTTTGACTTCCTGATAGGTGAGTCATCAATGCATCAACTGTTTCTGTCTTTGTCTAGTTTTTAATCAAATACGTCCCCGTTTTTTATTGTTTCTTTTTAAATCAGGTAACATGGACAGACACCATTATGAGATTTTTACCAAGTTTGGAGATGAAGGACTAGTTCTGCACTTGGACAACGCCAGAGGGTGAGGATTGGGTTCAGAACCAGGCCCAGTAGAAATGCTTTGGTCCTAACTTTGATTTGAGGGTCCAATTCCAGCTAGGAACATTTTCTTACTTACTGAGTTCCTGCCAGACTCAGTGTGTGACTCTCAGCAGTCTGATAGTTGTCAAATGTTAAGGCTTTAAATTACAAAGTTAAATTTCCTTTAAGTCACATTTGATATTTACAGCATTTTTATAACAACTGTCTTCTATCATATGACATAATACTGTCCCTTTAATAAGTCTTCCCTGAACAAAAATGAATTAAATCATAATTTGAGATCCATGAATATTTGATTCTAATTGCACAAACGCAAACAGAAGCATTTCTACAGCATCTTGCTTAGCAGCAGAGTTCAGTTAGTTAATATTCACAAGAAAAGAATATATAGGCTGGTCAATATGACCGGATAAATAGATATATTTATGTCTGCATACAGGAGTCTCACTCAGGGCACTACTCACACAAAAACTATTTTATCTGGTCTTTTAAATGCTAAATAAACTTGTTTTTATGTGTATAATATGTAGAAACTCTCAGATTAAAATATAGAAGGGGCTGCTGTGGTGGTGCAGGGGTTAAGCACCACCCACTGAAGGAGACCTTAGTCCTCGATCCGGCCATCGCAGGTTCGATTCCTGGCTTGGTGACTTTTGTCACATGTCTTCCCTCTCTCATTATCCACTTTCTTGTCCTAGCACCTTCAAATAAAGGCCACTAGAGCCAAAATACCCTAATATACAGTATATCTATCTAACTAGATAGATAGATAGATAGATAGATAGATAGATAGATAGATAGATAGATAGATAGATAGATAGATAGATAGATAGATGTTGTTATTGGTAAATGTAAACGCAAATCAGATGTTTTGAGATGAATGCTCTTAATGAGAAGTCAAGCACTAATTGGGCTCCCCCTGGTGACCTGGGGGTCCTAAGCAGCAGCTAAGTTTGCTTCTGCCTCAGGCCGGCTCTGAGCGTTGCTCTGTGGTTCCACTGTGTGACGCCACATGTTGTTCCCAGGTTTGGGAAGCATTCCCATGATGAGATGTCCATCCTGGCTCCACTGTCTCAGTGCTGCATGTGAGTTCTGCAGATCAGACGAGCAAAACGTTCCTGTCGACTTTGATTCACCCAAACCTCATGGATTCTTTTCTTCTTTTTAGGATAAAGCGTTCCACGCTGCTGAGACTCCAGCTTTTGGCCCGACTACCCTTCAGACTCAGCGATGTGATGAGAGAGTCTCTGGACGGGGATCCTTTAAGGCCAGTGCTGACCGAGGCCCACCTGTTGGCGCTGGACCGCAGGCTGCAGAAGGTCCTGCGGGCGGTGCAGCGCTGCGTCCGGCGGCTTGGCCAGGACCAGGTCATCACTAAGGACTTCACAAGACCCACAGCGACTCCTCAGGGTGCAACGCAGAAGGAAAACAACAGGTAGCTGAGGAGTGAGCTGCTTTTGGTCAAAAGAAGCTGCCTGGGAGACTTTAGTGATGACCTGCAGTCACCATGGAAACCGAGGAGGATCAGACTGGAGCTGAAGGAACAAGACAAGATCCTTAATGAGAACTCAGACAGAGAAGGAACCACTACAGGACCGAGCAAAGTTTGAAACTTTTCATCATTTAAATTAAGCTAAACTAAAACAGCCATCATAAACACACACACACACACACACACACACACACCATCATAAGCAACAGACACAGAATCCTCATCATACTGGCGCCTCTGGAAAAGATGAGTGAAAAGCCTTAAAATGCAGTAAACCTGTTTTTTCTTGCAGTAGTTTACATCAACACAGTTTGAAAATTCTACCTTTAATATTAATCCATTTATTCTTGTGGGGGGAAAAAAGAGATCCTATTTTGACAAATTATGAATTTTTAACTGAATCCTCAAATTTTTGTAAAAAAACAAAGAAAATAAAAAGAAACTAAATCTGTTTTTAAATGTTGTTAGCTTAATAGCATAATAGGACTTAAGCAATTATGTTATTAGGTTAACGATTTGTTTACCTTAGTTGCTCAAAAAACTTTGAATTAGTAATTCATGACTTCCTGTTTTCCATGGAGCTATTTGGCTACAATAACTGGTCTAAACTTGGACACACAGTTTGGAGGTCCATTAAAAAATCTTAAACAACCAGAAACTTAGTTTGTGTCTGAACAAGAACACATGTTCATCATGAGGCTGTGCACAGCGAGCTAACACTTCCTGAAAGGTCACAGAGAACCTGAGGTCACCAAGCCTCCATAAGAACAATAAGACGCCATCTCCATGCCAACCAGATGTCATAATTCAACTCTTTCTCCACTTATTAAGAGCACTGAAATTAAAGGTTTGAATTTTCATTATTTTTTAGTGTGAGTTTATGCAGCTGTAATAAAATCTGAATGTATGTTGAGGTTTTTCCCACACCTCAGCCAGCGGTTCTGGTTCTGGAGGAGAGAGAAGTCATGCACTGGATATGTTGTTGGTCATGTTTTTAAATTCTAAAATAAAATTATTTTTAAATAAAGACACGTGTTTCGGAGAAGCTTTCTTCCCCTAAAATAACAAGTATGCATTAGGGAGGGGAACTGTGAGTGGGAGAAAAGGCAATTTAGCAGACGCTTGAATTCACTCCACCCTGTTTTCCAGACTTGTAATCCGGTTTCATCAGTGACTAAATGCCTTTTACGACATATGAGGCAGGCTGGGACAAAGAAAGAAAGAAATCGGCACACATGCTCCGCAGGACCAATGAAAATGAGAGAAACTCATTTCATTAGGTTTCTTGTTTCTCCTTGTTTCTTCATCTTTTCATCAAACATGCAGCAAGGTGTGGATGTTGTACTGAGTCAAACAAACTCTCTAAAGCACAGACTTTGCTTTAACATGACATTTTTTCTTCATGGTGTAAGCAGACCTGTCAGGAATGAAGAATTGCCAATGACCAAATGGAAAAAGAGTAAAATAGGACTGAAAGGATGTTTAAACTCAAATCTTTCTGCGCAGCAGACTGATTTAGAACACGTTTTCAGGAGTTATACAAGATAAATGTCTCCCTCTGCTGTTCAGATGCGATGTAGCATCTTTTCTGACATTTCATAGGCATCAGAACTTGCAGTAAGCAGAGGTAGAGATGAGGTAGTGTTAAATGTTTATGGGATTTTTGCTGTTTTGGTTATTTATAAGAAAATTCTTACAAAGGTTCTGTGTGATTTTTCCACACTGATCTCATTTAATGTATAATTGCAAATATTTATGATTTAGCATCAGAATTTAATTGCCGAGATTGCCTTATAGCAAAGAAACACAATGGCATCACAGTATGGTCAGCATGTGAACACAGAGGTCAGAGGTCAGGTGTCTGTTTTATTCACTGGCATTACATAACCACTGCGGGTCTTTACTGATCTACACGTTAACTTTAACCGCACATGATTAACAAGAACAGCATAGAAAATGGGTTATGAATTATCAACAAGTCCTATCTAAACAGAGGAAACATGCTAGTGTTTAGAATAGCTATAGCAAACTGCTCCACATTAAAATATTAGCAGCAGCAAATAAGATAAGATAAGTGTTAGGTACTTTTTCTTGAACCTATATAAAAAGACCACAGACAACGTATATGAATTTTAAAGCCAAGCTTTTGCAAAAGGAGAAATCTCCGCCACGGCCTCTCCAGGCCGTTCACAGAGAACTCTGCCCTCCTTCCACACGAGCTCCTTCTTTTATTGTCAAATAAAAACAGTCACAGGGGGCAGTCAGGAAACAACAGAGGTCGTAAAACTTTTA
>CAEFZX010007298.1:0-49140 GCA_903066825.1 Alfaro cultratus | reverse complement strand
GAAGGCCTAACAAGAACACCGACATGCTGAAAAGGTTGTTGGTACTACCAGGGAGAGAACTAAAACATGCAGGATGCCGGCCCTCGAGGACCGACTTTGGGCACCCCTGTCCTAAAGTGACTAGATGACATCAAAGCATTCATGGCCACAGATTTCTGAGCCTTAATGCTCCTTCACCCCTCTCCAACCTCCTCCACCCATATGTTTCACCACGGGCTCTAATCAAGAGACTTTGTTGTAGCTCCAAAACTATGGAACAAGTTGCCATTACATATTAGACAGACTTTTTCTTTTGCAGTTTCTTTCTTTAAAACACGCTTGGTGTTTGACACATGGTTTGTTGTACCGTTTTTTTTTTTTGATAATTATTATTTTACTACAGTATTTGTAATTTGTTTTCTTCTTTTTTGTTTTCTTTTATATCTTATGATTGTCTTTATCTTTCTTTGATCTATCTTAGCACTGCACAGCACTTTCGTTAAGCTGTAATATTGATGAAATTGGATTTGGATAATGTTAGTCATGTGTTTTCCAAATGTTGCAGAGGCCCGTGTGAATGTAGAGGAGTTCATAGCAGGGGAAACAAAGTCTGTACCAGCGAGTCCTTCCAAGGGACGACGTCTTTCAGATACGCGACAAGGGCTCCGATTACAAATATGCTAATGAAGTCAGCTAAACCATGTAGCGATGTTAGCTTTGGAAATATTATGTTAAAGAGGAGATTATTTTCTTTCTTTTCTTTTTTTCCTTCCTGACTGGTGTGGAATTTCCTTAGCGACGTGGTAAGGTCAGAACTTAACCTGAGTGTCTGTCGACCAGGCATGTGCAGACGCGTAACACTAACCTGCAGTCGTTTGACTATAACCCCCCTCGGGGGGGGGGCTCTTTCAGCCCTGGGGAACAAGTTCAGCCTGTCAGCTCGTGGCACCAGGCACACTCTGAAACATGAACCGAGTTCGGTCTGAAGAACAGGTGAAAAAGTTCCGCCGGAGCTGCGTGAACCCGCCACACTTTCGGTGTGGATGTGAAAACACAGCGGAGGAAGTGGCAGTGAAAACATTTTCCCTCATAGGGTCTACCTGGCAATGGTTTTTTATTTTTTTTGCATATCAGACTTCCCCAGTGCCTGTCAGTATTCCAGCAAGCGGCAACACTTGCCAAAAAACACAGAAACAAGCTGTTCGCTATCGCTGCCGTTCCCATGGGAACAGGCCCGCCGAGGGCGCGCGCCCTTCTCCGACACTCATCTGCACAAACGACTAGCAAGCTTTTTTTTCTTCTTCTTCCTACCGGCGCACTGCGTGAAACCAGCAGGGCAGGAAGAGAGCGACACGGGCTCTTTCGTGGAGAACCGGAGCCCTCGCTATCAGTAAGCGATTAGCCGGACCCGCTTGCAAGAGGTGCCGCGTAAGGGGGAAAAAAGGGATCAAGACACCTGAGATGTTGGGCCTGCGGTGCTCACTTCCTTCTGCTAATAAAGACCACACATTCCTAGTGGCTAGGGAAGCAGGGGTCGAGTGAGGCTGGGTGGTGGTGGTGGTTGTTGTCAGGGGGTAAAGGAAGGAGAAAAGTACGAAACAAATACACGCTAAACCACTTCAGTGAGCCATTTTTATTATGCCGGAAAGTCAGTCTGACAGCGACGCCTTTCAAAGTAACACTTTGTCCTCGAATATTAGCCGTTTCCTTCCGCGGTTCGTGTCGTCGGGTTAGCCTTCGGTTGGAGTTAGCGCCTGTCCTCACACCTCTGCTGTTTCCTCTCCAGGTGGCACAAACACCGTGTAATTATCCCACGGTGTTCCTGCGTGGCTTCGCGGAGGCGAAAGCGGAGCGCGTGCCTCAGAACAGGTGTCAGTTAATTGCTAACAGTTTTGCACTTGCGCGTGCTCAATGAGAGCACGGCGACGGTGTGCGACAAGTAGAAAGAGGGAAAAAAAAGGATTTGAGTTAAGATAAATATTTTAACTTTTAAATGAGCTTCAGAACTTTTAACCCAACCTAGAACTCAAACCGAGAAAAGCAGAGACGCTTGCTAAGTTTTTGTATGTTCAGAGGAATCGATGGGTGGGGCAAAAAATCTAGAGCCAATTTTAATGGGAACTTCTTTTAAATAAGAGAATGCAATTTATTTTGTTGCACAGTTAGAAATTTCTGTGCAGCTGGTAAAAATGTGCATTAGCTGTGTAGATTCGCCATCTTAGATTAAGCACAGTCGGATGTAAAAGCCCAGCAATAATTCCTCCCAAATCTCAGCACTTTAACTAATCTCCCTTTGAGACTTTGGCCAGTTTTTCCTCAGTAAATGCACCCTCCCTTGCTAAGGCTTTGTGGACTGACTTGTTTTAATCAAAACTGATTTTTCTGAAAATTTATTTGTTTTGTTTTTGTTTTTTTGGCTGAATACAAATGCACAACCACTTTGTTCAAAATTTATAACTAGGAAGGTCAAGTTATTTCATCAAATCTCCACTCTGGACATCACATTCCCTAAACAAGCACGAGACGTTCCAGAAGAGGAAAAACATCTCCGTTTTTTCAAACAGGAGTGAGAAAAAGCTAAATTACATTTATTTATCCATCTGGTAACAACATAGGGGGGGAAAAAAGTTTAAAATCCAACCTCAAATTTGAAAACTTTCATTCAATAGATTCAAGATCCTATTTAAAGGTTGTTTGTAAACTTAAAAATCTTGGCAAATCCAAAAAAAATAACCTCAAGAAATTATTTAGTAAGCTATTTTTATCTATGCCATTTCCCTGGGGCATAAATATGTGACAGATTTTTAATTCTCCAAGCTGTTTGTCAAAATGGGCAAGAGAAGAAGATGAAGATGTAAGCTTGATGTTTTTTGATGTCCATAAGTCAGGAAATGAATCATTGATGCAAATTTGTACAGCCACAGCAATAACTGAGAAGGTTAAACAGGAATCTTTAAAAACAGAGTCTGAATGAGGAGACAGGCTCATTCAGAGGACATGTTTAAGGTTTTCTGATTGATGCCATTTTGGAAAATAAGCTCTGTTAAAAAAAAAAATTCAAAACAAATGGAACAATAAAATTGGTTTCAAAATTAAACCTAAAAAATTTAGATCATAAGATGACATATTTTGCAATACATGGACAAAATAAATAAATAAAACTGAAAAAATAAAGTAAATAAAATTGAAAGACAGCAAAATGAGTATCAGCTTTTTGCCATTCAAAAGACGTGAAAAAGCAAAAATGCCATAATCTTGGTTTACCGTGCATCAGAAGGGGCTGAGTGATCATCCTTTAGGAACACCTTTGGCGAAAAAAATAGCAAAGCAAACAACAAAAAGCTAACATTGAACAACTGAATCTCTAGAAGACTATTGAATTTTCAATAACAAAGAGAATGCCTCCTACTAGTTTTCTAAAATGTTCAGCTCAGTAGAGTGGTGAATTTCAGTCTTCAGCATTTAAAATGGAAGTAGACCTGTTTGATTTGGCAAAAGTTGGTCTAATTTAAATTTCATTTCAAGCTAATCAGTTGTTTGTAGACCTTTTACAATTTTAGTACAATCAACAATATGCCTTGTGTTCTGCTTCGTAGCGTTATAGTTTTTGCAGTTCATTATGTTGTTGAACACCTATTGTTCTACACCTCAAAATAGCTGCCGCTTCCTACTACCATTAATGCGAAGCAAGGTGGTGCATTAACATCTGTCTTTTCCTTTTAATAGCATTTTCGCTATGTTTTTCTCTCAGGTTAAGCAAGGCTAGGGATAAACATTAGCTCTTACCCTTAAAATAAGCATTTTAGCTATTTCTGTCTCTGAAAGTTAGTGCACGGCCTTGCAAGTTAGTGCATTTTAGCTATATTTTCTTCTCTCAGGTTAAGCAAGGTCATGCCCTAAAATAAGCATTTCCTAGAATGAGTATTTCAGCTATTTCTTTCTCTCAAGTTAGAGCGCCGCCTTGCAAAGCAAATCCACTAACTTTACCTCTTTTTAAAATAAGCATTTTAGCTATTTTCATCTTCAGGTTAAGACAGTGCACCCACTAGTGCACTATGTCTATGTTAGTCAATATTCTTCTGATATTTTAGCTAAGCTTAGCATTTATGTTAAAAATTAGCATCAGAACCCTGGGTTCCAACCGACGGGCACACTTTGGCAGGCCTGTTTAAATTTCTTCAGAAGTTTTCTAGTTTTATCTTCTATCTACTGTTTTAATCTTATTAATTCACTAACACTTTCTCCTACTGAGTCGGGATTAGGCTATCAGCTTAATTACCATTAAATGTATCTTTTTGTATCAATACCAAATGAAACTATTATTCCTTTTGTGCTTGGGGTGACAAATTTTGTTTAATCTAATTGTAGATTTCATATTTCTGACCTAAGTCAGCGAAAGCAGTAGCTCAACAAAAGGGGGTGGGAAAAAAGAAGTCTCTCCCTGAGGAAAACACTCTGGTCTCTAAGTGAGCAGTAAATCTGGCACTTAGGAGTGGTAGTGCGTGTTGCTGTGTGAATTTGAGCGTGTAAATGTACTGAGCGTCGCCTAGTCCATAGCCTCCAGAGCTGTCAAATGTTGCCTTGCTCCACAACATCCGTAACCCATGACCCTTGTAACTCCTGTTATGTTCTCGGCTCTCCAGATTTCCCTCCATTGGTCCCAGATGACAGATACCCCTGTTGTCCTAGTTCCTCCAAACTGCCCCGGTAGCCTTTGACCTCGCCCGGCACCTCTGCCTCTTCGAATGCTGCCCTCGCATTCCAGCCGAAGGAGCTGAAACCTGAGCCCGCGGTGAGCTCATCACCCGGGCCGTGGAACCCAGAGTTAAGCGATACCAAAAAAAAAAAACTAGAGAAAAACCTGAGAGAGAAGAAGGGGGTGAGGCAGCCGTCGGGAGTGGGACAGGTCTGGAACTGGTTCTGTGCGCCTGCCTGCCTGCCTGCCTGCCTGCCGTATCCTCCTCCAAGGAGGTCAAGTTACACCGGGGAAAGCAAGGAGTAAAGAGGAAAAAGCGTCTTTGAATTCTCCCTGCCTCTTTTTTTTGTTTGTTTGTTTTTTGTCCGTCTTGTTTCTTCTCCTTCGTGGCCTGACCGACCGAGCGGCTTCCTCTGAACTCACGGCGGCAGGAACCCACCGCACTCCGTCTGGGCTTTCAAGTTAGCGAGACTGGCCGCTCTCTTCCTCGTGCCTGGGATGTGAGCGTAAACGCTGTGGGGTCGCGCTCGCCGCTCTCTCAGCGCCTCTGTTCTCCCTCTGACCCTGCCATGACCACCAAGTGACCGAAGATGGTGAGTGGCCCTCTTGAAATTTTCTTCGTGTGTGTGGAAGTGTTTGTGTGTGGATGGCTTTAGGGGCTGTGCAGCCTTTTTTTTTTCTTTCTTTTTGGTAAAATACAATTGAAAAAAGAAAAAAGACAGTCTGTTCCAGAAACTTAATTCAGAAATCATTGTGATTCATGTCTCATATTGTGATGAGTGCCATTAAGATAAGTAATCACTGAAAACATAATTACACCAATCAGTCTCTCACTCACACTGAGTTTGGAGGATGACTTCATGTACGTCGGTGGGGCGGGAGAAAGAGGCTTTTTAGCCAAGAGCATCTTCAGCTGAAAGATGAACTTTTAAAACTTTTAAGAGTGCCATTAGACAAAACCTTTGGTGCATGCATTATTCATAAGCGCCGTGTTCCCTTCTAGCTCGATGCCTGTTGTTCCTCCGTGACCTCGTGCTTAGCTCGTCAACCTTCGGGGTGACGTGAAACATCCGAGGAAGAGTTTTAAAGAGGTTTGATGATTTTAATGAGTGACCTACAGGTGACGGTAAATAAAAGATTGGCTATGCATTCTTTTTTCTTTTTCTCTCGCTCTTTCTTTTTTTTTTGAACCAAGCGTGATAAAAGAGCACTTGCATGCTTTCTCAGGGGGTCGTTTTAAAAATTCAAATCAGTTTAAAGGCCAGTCTGGAGTCTGCCATCGTCTTTTTTTTTTCTTTCCGCTGAAAGCCATTAAAAATAACTTTGGAGCCTTTTAAGTTTTACCTTTTTATTAGTCTGAGGGTGAAACGCAAACATTTATCTCTAATCTCTGCCTTGTTGCAGAGGTGTCATTATTTAGAAAAAAAAATATGGTGTGAAGTCTTCCTCTGCCTTGTGCAAGTAAACACACCAAGAAAATAATGACATTCGCTATGATCAAAAGCTTTGTCGGCAGGAAAAAGAGCTGCCCCCGAATGCACTCAATTTACAAAGCTGCTTTATTTACGGCTTTCAATTTATACACCTCGGGTGCGCTGAACACCAGACCCCGACTGCCAATGCATGTGATTAATGACGGAACGTTACATCTTATAGAGAATAACAATGCATACCTCCCCGGTGTCAATATACTTTACTGAAGTTTATTTTACTGAAGATCCACACTTGTACAGAAAACCCTACTTTTTTTTTTTTTTTTTTTAAGAAGAAATTCTATTTACAGAATGATTCAATGGCAGCTTTTACCGTATCCACTGAATGGCAGAATGAGTCCAGGGGTCAGATCTATAATGTGCTAAAAAGGAAATAAAGCGCTTCATAACCCTGATTCCCCTGGAGATCAGATGAGATCACCTTCACTGAGTCACTCATTTTGTTCAGTTTTTTTCTTTTAAAGAAATCAATGCGTGGGGTTTTTTTCAGGTCTTGAAATTTATATTTTCTTTCATCTAACATGTCAAGTCATGTCAACATATATCAAGTTTTCCGTTCAGTATTTCTAAAACTCCAGCCGTTGTGTCCCGTATTTCAGCTATTAAAAGTAATGTTTTTTTTGTTTTTTTAACAGCTCTAATGTCAAACCGTTGCTGAAACCACTTAACTATACGTAAATATAAAAACAATAATTCATTCACATATCAGGCATTAGATTTAACTAATCTTTAAAGATTTCACACTAAAGTAAAAATAACAGAGTGGACTCTGTGGCTATAATCCATGACAGACTGTGTGGAAAGAATTAAAGATTAGGGCGATGGCAAAGAGGGTTTCCAACCTCAAGAAGTTGAGGTACATTTTGAAAATACCAATCGGCAATCACAAGTAGGGTTTGATGTCTGTAATACCAGTCAAGTATGTCCGTTGATTATTGGAAAGGACATGCATCATTTTTGTCATATCGTGTTAAATAACAAATAAAAACAAATCTATGTATTTAAGTTAAACTTCTTTTACTTTGGTTTAATATATTTAAACATTTCTCATTTTGGAAGCAGCTTTTGAAATTAAGGCTTAGCTGTAGCTTTTTATTTTATTATACAAAAATGTAATGATGTTTCAACAAGTCTAACTACTTTCACCTTCCTTTGTAGCCTAAAAGCTACTTAGAAAAACAACAATTTAGGATTACTTGCTGAATTTGTATGCTAGCTTTAGCTTCACTAAGCTAGCTTATGCCAATTTCAAATGGCTTACTCCATCTAATAAAAAAGTATCTTTGAAACACTGGCTTTTGAAAACTCAGGAAATACTTATTTTAAAAAAAATAAATATTTTTTTAAGTCATTTACAATGATTAACATGTATCAGCATGCCTTATTTTAGCTAGTTATTTTAGCTAATTTTAGCTAATTAAATATTTTCTGCCTAATCACATTCTTTTGCTTATTCTATTAATCTTGGTCACTTGTTTTTGTTGGCATCGTGTTCCATCTAATTTACTTAACATTTTTGTACCGAATTGTTTTTATAAAATTTTGCTAAATTAAACTAGCGTACAGTACAATTTACATTCTTTTTTAAAATTATTCTTCTACTACAACCTGCCTAAATATTAGCTTTAAAAGTAAAATAAACGTCACACAGTACTTCTCTTTTGTGGAGAAGTCTCCTGAAGCGACATCTTTCCTAATCTGTGAATTCCATGCATTGTCATTCATGTGTCAACTGGAAGACAAAGCATGTTACTAATGTGTCAGGGAAGGTGACGGCTCAACAGGCACCTTTTTGAGGCATTTGGGTTTAAGAGCCAAAAGTGAGCTCTGTCACTTGTAATTGCTTTAGGGGACAGGCAGGTAGTCTGAAACAGTTTTATGTATTGCAGCAGGATTGAACACATTCGACAGCTGGAATGTGTTTTTGCAAGAAGCAGGAGGGGAGGGAGAAAAAAGGGGGGGAAAAAAAAAAGGTTTATGCCTCCGTTTCAATACTGTCCATTCTTACAGTTTTAGACTAAGAAGTAAAATTATCCGACGTTATTTTGACACAGCGATGACCTACTTAGTCTGGAGAGTTTTGTTAAAAAAAAAAATGGAAATGTTCGAAATAAAAAGCACACTTGGATGACATTTCTTGACTTTTTTTTTCCTTTTAACAATCCTCTTGAATTTCTCTCTCATGTGGAAACATTTGCTTGCTCAAGCCCAATCCTGTTGTACAGTGAAGTCAAGTAAAGGCAGCAGCCTACTATGGGCATGAATCAGGCGTTGTCTGAAGCTGGACATAGCCTGAGGGTAATCCTGCAATGGAGCGGGGAAAGAAGGAGAGAGAGACGAAGAGAGGGGGCCAAGACGAGAAGTAATGAGAGAGATCTTAGAGTAGGGAAAGAGAAAACGGACAAAGAAGACTATAGCATGTTTCACCGGCCAATAGGGAGATCCAACACAAGGAGAAGCTTGTTCTTGCGCCGCTTCACTGTTCTTTGGGCATGTAGCAGAGGGGTACAAAAATGGAGTCGAATACCATCGGATTATGTGATTAAAGGCAAATCAGAGAATGAAGGTTAATTGGAGTTAAGTGTCTGTAAAAAAAAAAAGCTCCCTCTATGTACATCTGCAAGTTATCCTCCATCCCGCCAACTGGGCTCGAATTCCCTCTGTCTCCTGGAAAATAAACAGAAACTAAATAGTTCAGAAAGAATGTTGCAAATGTATATTTTTTGAAGATAATACCTGGGTACTTATGACATGGTCATTAGATTAAAGTCCATTGCAGAGACATTAGAATAACACAAAAACCAAGACCAAAAAAAAAACAGGCCTTAACGGTTAATCCACATCAGCGTCTGGAGGTCGAATCACGGCGTTGACGTCAGCTGTAACAACTTAAACCAACAGACGTTTTCATCAAATGCTCATAATCTCTTGCTTAGCGAACACAGCATCCTGTTTATTAGCGATCTGTCATTCAGAGTTACAGACAGCAGAAGAAGAAGAGGAAAAAAACACTTAAGAATTTAGCCTTGGTCTCTAAAAGATGACCAGAGCTAAACAAGCGGGGGAAAAACTCCACTTCCGACATACCTCAGTTTGCAGCCGAGTCGTCCACAATGACCTTCGTTGTGCAGCATTATGGATGTAAGCATCAGTGGTGAAATTCAATCTTTTTCTTAAATGAAACCCTGCCAACCTAAATGAGAAAATCAGCCTGTCTGCAATAGCAACAATGCTATAGAAAATGTTGAATCTAAACTCTTTTGGCATAAAGACATTTTTTGAACATCAGATATTTGAGCTCGACCTCCAGGCTTTCCTAAATGAAAAGAAGGAACTGCTTCAATTAAAAAAACATGAATACATTTCTGACTTTACTTGAATTTAAAAAAACAACAAAAAACATGGTTTGTTAGAATTTTTAATTTTTTTATTTTACTTGTCCAACACTGATATTTAAAAGAAGAAAAATTATTTGCAGAAGTTTCACTTGCGTGGTTTGATGCAGCAAAGTAGCAGCTAACAAATGAAGATCTGATGGCGTAAATTCACTCAGATAATGAAATGTAATTTAAGCTCTTCAGTTTTATGTGACAGCTACCCTGTCACATAAAACTGCCTACTTGATACTCAAGGTCTAATCATGCTCTTTGCACCATGATTGAATAAACAAAATTACTTTTCTTTAGCTAAAAGTAATTTTTAGCTAAAAATTATAAAGTTATAAAGTTATAAACTACATAAAGTTCTTGTGAACTTTATGTAGTTCACAAGAACTACACAAAGGCCCTTGTCACATTTTCATGTACGTATTTCTTTTTAAAGAAACAAAACTTCAAATAACGTTGCAGCTTTAGCTTTCTATACATCTTATGTTGTAGCATATGTTACTTTATAAATAATTAAAACAGATTTTTCTGTACTAATATACTAATATAAATTGTCTCACCTCAATATGCTGAAATTCTCGATGTAGCTCCAACGGCGTGGCAGCGGGACCAATTTTCTAATACGTTTGTGATGTGTGGAGTGTTTGATCCTTAACATTCATCCCCAGATGGTCATGCAGTTTGTAACAGGGGACCTGCAGGAATGTAAATGATATAAAATGTACATATGTTATAAATGTTTCACGAAATGTGAGCATCTCAGACCTACAGAAAATGCTTATTTACATAATATCAATTACTAGAAAAACAGTGTCACTGCACTGTAAACGTTGCATCTGGTAATCTGGAGATTAAGTACTCTTTATTCCCAGTTGAATAAAGACTAGGAATTCAACTGTCTTTATTCCCAGTTGAGGTGGACCAGCCTGGTTTTGAAACAGTTTTTAGGGCAGCATGCTCGTTTCTGGGTTATACCATATTTTTTTTATAATTCTTTTTTTTTTGTCGATTACGAATCTTCCAGGGCCAAAGAACAAAATCTCCTGTATGAAAAATAATTTTTGACTTTGAACATGTTCCAAACTGACCTAATTAAGGTTTTTTTGATCAGGTTACAAACAGTCTTACTTGTTCTTAGGTCTAGTCCTCATGTAGATGGATATCTTGGAAAACATATGCATCTTTATGCATTTTGGCCTCACTAAGAACAATTATTTACAAAAACTCTAACCAAAGTGGAGATTTAAGAAAACTCTGTATTTGTGTTTGTGTGTGTACATGAGAAGACAGGTACACTGGCACATTGGGACAACAAAAAATGTGTCAATGTATCTCAATGCTTGCTTTGACATGATTCCTAATTGGCTTTGCCTTGTGTTTTAATAATTTTATATTCTAATACTCTATTTAAAAGTAGTTCAACCTTTGTATTGTCCAAACAAATTAAACTTCTGGCACCATGTTTAATTCCTGACAGGAAGTCTTGGCTGTTTTGACAACCTCTGTTTGGCTGATATTCACGCCTGTGAAATCCACCATTTTGGAAAATCCTGCAGATTGCAAGTACAACACTTCATTTAGCTACATTTAAGTCTTCGTTTTGGAAAATGGTAACATGACAAGGAAATATGTTCAGACTACATTCAGGACTGATTTGAAAAAGTTGAGGTTTTTTGATTTATCCCAAGAGAAAGCTGGTGACTGATTCTGACTAGACGAAACAATGGGCTGATACTTATCTTGGTATAAGACCAATTCAGTGGACCAATACTAATGGTGAAAGAATGTAGTCCAACCACAGGAGTCCTGTCAATCACTAGCGTGGGAAATACATGTACAAATAGTTTAAACATTAGATCGTTTTCACTAATTTGTTCAAAGAATACAAATGCGCTTTCACTGTGCTAAAGTATCCAACATGCTGTCGTCCAACGTACCATTAATCTAAATCCCACAAGTGGGCCTTTTAAGACAAGGGTTTATAGAATCTGAGGTTAACATTTATTGTTAATATGATATGAAAGGTAATAATACCATCGTGCCATTTTTTCTTTTTGCGCGCACAGCGCTGGCGATGACTGAGTAGGCTGACACACATGTTTTACAGCCTGTAAGCAGAACCATTACTGTTTGCTTTGGAGCCGTCATAAATTGGCCAAAAACGCATCGGTGACTCCGAGCCAGAAGGCCTGCCAACAGGCATACAGCACTTAACATGGAACCTCACTCTGTGATTTTCTGCTCCAGCCACACCGAACCTCGAACGGGGCCTCGCAGCTCCGACACGTTCTCGACCCCGTCTGCCCTCAACTTTCCTCTATCTCTATCTTCCGTTTTTATGTTCGCACTTGATAAAAACTCAACCTCGCCTTCAGGAGCTTGTCTTCAACAGTCGGGATTTTTCGGAGCGAGAAGCCTTTTGTTGTCGTTTTTGCGAGTGCCGTTTCAGGTGGTTTATGTAGAAGCATAGTGACGGATGAAACATTTTTTTTACCTCACCCCAAAAATGCAGCAGCTGATAAGATGAAAAATGGAGATGAGACCCACTTCACAACGCAGATATGGTGGCGATGCGGGCAGGCATCTGCAGCACACAGATGTTTCTGTGTTTGCGCTCCAAACAAACTGTTAAATGACACAATTTAGCCGTTTCAATTTTCTCCAACCTTCTGTGACATTTGGGGAATTTTCTCCGTGTTACAATTTCATTTGCAAAATATGTTTTTACTTGGTTCCTGTTCACATCAGTGTAAACTGTGAACCCTTAAATGAAGCTTTTATCTTAAAGAAGCTGCACACCTGGAAACTTTCAAATAAACAATTTAATTCAATCAGACAAGAAAGGACTTTTTGGGGAGATTTTATATTAAATTCATCCCCAAAAGAAGGACAGGTGCTGATATTTTTTTTTCTTTATGGTCAACAATGGCTAGTAATGTCATGATTCAATTATTGTATAACCAGAAGTGAAGTGTAATCAGAGGCATATAGACAAAGCTAATAAGTTTAAAATCTGAGGCAAAATTTAAAAATTGCTGAGCTGCTACTATGTTTCACAGAAAATGCAGAACATTTGAGCCTCTAGAGCTGCAACACTGGCTAGGACATTCCCCAAATGAATGGTTTGCTGCCATATAATTGCACCAAAAAGGGGTTTTAAATTTGAAGACCATTTATCATCCTACAGTACTTCCTGTTTACAGTTATCTGCTTTACGGTTTTGGTTGCATAAAATCTAAATGAAGTGCATTGAAGTTTGATGCTGTAACATTACTCACATCAGGAAGTTAAAGGTGTATGATGATACTTTAGAAATGCTCTGTGTTGGTTCCTATTTTAAAGTAAATGAATCCTTTTTCTGCCCTCGAGGCAAAAGATGGTTTGGATCAAATTTCAATGCACCTAATAGTTTTACGCTGTTCAAGTCGCCACTTGATGAGGCACCTCATGAAAAAGTACCTTTGTTTTCATCCCCCTTTCTAGACGGCCCTGTTAGTCTTTCCATTTCCAGCATGACATCACCGCCTGGTTTCTTAATGCGATACCAAGAGTTGTGACTCAAGGATGCGGGTGGGAACAATAGCCTGGTTGACACAAGACAGTATCGCTCCCAATCCAAACAGCATTCTGACACCCTATATGTAACTCCTTGCCTCTTCTGCTAAGGATTACCGTAATTCTTTTCTTTCTAAGCTTTTTCACATGTACAAAAAGAGAGCGTATTTGTATTTGTTTTCGTACCAACTGGTTTATCTTGAAGATGCCTATCCAGGGCAAGGTACCGCTCTCCGTTTTGATTTTATCAGGAAAATACCTTCATATCTCTGTGGATATGTGTCTTGTTTGTATGCACACATAAGTGTGGCCTCACTACCTGTGGACATACTTTGCCTATTTGTTTATTTTATGCCTCAGCATGGTATGGGCAGTCTACATTCTGGCACAAAACACAATTCTCCTGTTTAGCATGTCGCTTGCTGGGTTAACTGGTTTTGTCGGCGGCCAGCTGTTTAACAGATTCCCTATCACTAAATCTTAACTGTTTCTTTTGCCAGACGATAGCTGGTCCAGTTAAACAGCAGACTTGTCCCTAACCCTAAAAACACAAAATCTTACCAATTGATTTTGATCTAGCTTCTAGTGCAAATACCTTGGTACACTTGAATTAAGACTAACTAACATAAAAGTAATTTTTATAAAGATATAGAGACTTGTTTGAAGTAAATAATTCCTTAATATTGATGAAAAGGGTCTAGTTCCATTGGAAGATTATTTCACTTGTAACAAGACATTTTTCACATTTATCTGACAATGGAAAGAGTACTTTTTCATCAATATTAAGGAATTATTTACAAAAGAAGATCATATATCTTGCTGAAATTTTACTTTAAAGTTGGTCTTAATTCAAGACAAACTTAAGCTTCAAGATATTTGCACTAGACCAAAACACTTGGTAATAATTTGTTTTTGCAGTGATTATGTCACACAAATCACAAAATCCTTTAGCAAAAGCGAGATGTCTCTCTTGTAGCAAGACAGCTTAATTGGTTTCAATTATTCAAATCTAAAATGTCTTGAAATGGAGAGAAAGAATCTCTCCCAAGTGGCAGACAGGTCTCACTTTGCTTAAAAAAGTGAGAACTCAACTGAACACAGCCTCTGGCGACCGTCCAGCTCAGCCACATTCCACTTTCACATGACCTTCTCAACAGACCTGGCCCAGAGCGAGGCGAGAGCCGCCCAGTCCGTCCCTGACCACACTTCAGCTCGAGTGGCCTACATAATTCCAGGCCTCCTTGTCTCCTTTTCTCCTCTTCAGCATTTACTAAGTTGACTCAATTCCAGGCGGCTCAATTGTCTTGTAAATTTCAATCTGCGTATTTACAGTTTTGTTTTACAAGGACAGACAGACATCCTCTCAAATTGTGAGGCCTTTTAAAACTCCGCATCGTCTCGGATATTTTACAGCCTGTCCTCAGCAGGTGAGAATAAATGTTAAGCCTTGAAAGATTTGCTTTTTAAAATGTAAAAATAAATAAATATATTAGGTTACCACTCAATCGAAAGTATCTTGGTATATCTGAAAAATAAATTCACATGTGTCAGGCATGAAGAATTGAGGCAAGTTTTGTGAAACATCAAGTTTTGGACTGCACCAGGATGGGCTATGCTACTTTCGCTGTGACGTTAGCATACATTAAGTTTTTTTCTATAATTACTTCTGGCCTGTCTGTTGGAATGAAGATTCAACACGCTTTAGTCAGAGTGTCCCTGAGAGATTGAATAGTTATTATGTGATTAACTGGCGTAATAAAGTGATGAAGTATCACTGGCATACATTCAGGATATGTGTAATCTCTAATTTGTAAGAAAATGTTTTGTGACTCTCAAAAAAAATCTGAAGCAGTCTGGATAAACTGGTGATCAAAATGTCTAGTTTCATACTGATTTATCAGCTGTGTCTAAAAACAATGCTAGATTGATCTATATCCTAAACCACTGTATCTTTTTCTTCCACTGAAAAGACAGATATGGACCAAACACAGTTGGAGAAAATGTCTGCAATTATCTGACAAAAACTTAAGCATTCAATAATGTCTAACACAAATGTATCTATTGACAATTTTAATCTTTAAATTAATAGATTCTGGACCATGAGAAAAAAAAATGCATAAAAACTGTGAATAATCCGATATACAACTGCACAGCCATTAGCATAGCAGAAATACTGTGGTTAGCTAGTTTAGTTAGCGACGACAAGTTAAATTTCTACTTTGTCTTCCTACAGATTTAAGATGATACAAACACTGACCTACTGGGAAAAGAGAACGTGTTAACTAACTTTGTTTTTTGTGTTAGTACTCTTTTCCATCTATGTCTGAATAATTTTATTTATTTATTTTTTTGTTTTACTCTAGACAAGTTTGTTCAAAACAATACTTATTTTCTTGAAAACCTTTGACATAGCCTAGCTTGTTTCATTAAAAACAAAGTGCTTCTGAAACCAAACTAATTTTATGTGGAATTCCTCATGCAAAAAATCTGACTGAAGGCTTATTAAAAAATACCAGGGAATAAAGTATGTGCTCTGTTCTGAACATAAATGTCGAACATTGTAAAAATTCCTTTCCGTATGATGAAATCCGGGGTTTTGCCACCCCCCGCAGAGCGTCGACGGCACCAGCTGTCCTTCACACACTTAAAAAGTTTTGGGTTGGCTTTTTATTGATTCCACGGAAAACAAATGTGGTGGGTCGAGTTTATAGAGCAGGAAATGGAATTGGCTTTTGCAAATGATGTTGTGGGTGTTTGTATTTACAAAGTCAGGGAGACAAAGCCACGGCACACTTTAATACGCCCAATAACGCCAGAGAGAGAGAGAGAAACGGCACATCTGTTTGAGAATCCAACATAAAAGCAGGTGGTGTGTCATCACAGGGCTATGCATATATTTCCCTTGTTCTTCCCATCTATCAAGGAACAGGCATAAGATAAAGAGCTATGGAAAATACAGTTATAGTCAGGACTAGAAAGAAACGATGCACAGAAACAAAACCAAGGAGATGGATGAGCAAGTTACAACTACAGCATACCTAGCTAATCAGTTGCCTTCTCAAGGTCCTGTCCTTGTTTTGGTCTTGCGTGGGTGGGGATAATTCTGTTCTATGGGGGCATCTGGAGGAGATTAGGGTCCAATCTGACACTGCAACCCAGCTGAAACATAACTCAGGGATGAATGGAGGGCTTTTAGACCGGTGTCTCTCTTCCCACACGCTGTTCTGCTATTCTTTATTTATCTGTCACCCAATAAAACACTCCGCGTTATCTGATACCCACAGACTTAGCGAGAAAACAAGGTTCTGCCAATCCTATTGTCCGCCTGCTTTTAGATGAGCCTTTGTTGACGCTCTCGACACATGCTGTTTATTTTTTATCTTGCATGAGAAAAAAAAACCCCATCATTGCCTTCGAATAAAACAAGACGTTACAGACGAGGTTGAGAATTTGAAATCAGCTGTCTGCACAGACTACAGCATCATTGTGAGAGAATTTGCGAGCTCAGCAAACGTCTCCTTTTTTTCTCTCGTGGAGGGAATCGGAGCGGAGCAAGACGGAGCGCGAAGCAGAGGGCCGTGAGGGAACGTAACAGAATAACGGCAGTTTAAACCCGGAAAGGGACCAAATTACCCGCTTAAGGACGTCCATGTTGCGTGGGCCTTGTTTAGCTACGTTTTTCGTTGGGTGCGGGTTGGGCTCTTATTGGATTTCGACTACGTTTCCACTCGCGAGCCAGACAACAGCGTTTATCCAGTTATGCTGGGGCCCCCACTCAGCACTCTGGGGGGGATCTGATTGACTTCTCTCTTCGGGGCCAAAGAAGTCGCGTGTGTGTGTGTATGTATGTGTGGGTGTGTGTGTCACCAATGCCACCTGCAGTCAGAGCAAACAGCCGCCCACCAGCTGAGCAGTAAGGCGGAGGGAGGAGCTATATATCTATGTAGTGGTGGGACTTAGTTCAGATTTTTCATTGAGCTGATTGGAGTGTTTGTAATTAAACTCGTTCAGCGTTCAGGTGTTTCAGGAACCTCTGATCATTCAAGTAACTTCTTTGAAAAACGACTTATGTAGAAATATGGGCCATGGACATTGACATTAACGTTGGAGACGTCTCTTCTGCTGCAACATGTTTATCATTGAGATGCTTTTTTTTAGGCTTGAATAGCTTTGCTGATTGGCTAACTCCTTTTTGAATAATATTCACACAATTGTCTTTTCCGGCGTCGCATCAGATCAGTTTTTGAAGCAGAAACTGAACCTAACTAAAGGTTCCAGATGGAAGCTTTGTATGTAAAATAAATAAAATAAAATAAATAAACTGTTTTAAAACTTTAAACCCTTTCAAATCTATCTACTTAATTAAAACTATATATACAGCACGTTATAAAATTATTTAGCCACCCATTTCTGTAATCTCAATGTATTTTACTGGGACTCTATATAAAACAAAACTATTTAATCTACAATTGTCACATGGAGTGAAGATAAAATGTAAATTTCTTTTACTTAAACAAATAAAAGTCTGAAAAGTCAGGCGTTACGTTTTGAGGAATATGGACTTTTGCACATCTAGATGCCAATTGGTTGTTGCAAATTAGTTTAAGCTCAATCAGATTGGATGGAGAGTAGGTGTGAACTGTAATAATAAAAATGCCATCGTAGCTTTGGTTGTATTTTTAAGTTTGCTTTCCTGCTGGAAGGCGGGCATCAGAATGACTTCTTGCAGAGTTTATCTGCATTTCCCTCCGTTCGTGTTCCCATCTACTCAATTTTGCTCTCGATCTGCATCTGGGAACAGATAGTGGAGTACATGATCAGCGGTTTTCCTATCAACTTATTCTGCCACCTAGGTTTTGGATCTCTACAGGTCCTCTAGAGTTACAATGGTGCCTTGATTCAGTGGACTTAGTGATTTTACAAGTCCTGGATTTAACTGTCCTAGTTGAGATGTTTCCTAGATTTCTAAACAGGCAAAAAGCATTTTATTTTATTTTATGGTACAATGCTAAGAGGGTTGAAAATCTTACTGTTGTCTTTCACCTTAGATTTATGTCCTTCTTTGTGTTGTTAATTCATAAAATTCCCATCAAAGTTTGTGGTTTTAACGTGACAAACTGTGAAATAGTTCTAGCGATAAGAGAACCTTCGCAAGGCAATGCATAAGTTTTGTGTCTACTTCTGTGTGTATGCGCGTGTAGGTGTGTGTGTGTCTATTTCCGAGTGTGTGTGTGTTCCTACATATTTCAATCATCATAAGAACCTCCTGTGGCTGTTTAACGCAGCAATCGCATTTCCATATTTCTGTTTGGTTGTCTGCACAATTACCCGACTAGATGCTGCTGCTGTCAATCGAATTCTCATTTTTCACAAAGGAAAAAAAAATAAATAAAGGAATGAAGGTTATCGCTTGACACGTGCATGTAGATGCAGTTCCGCTGCCAAGAGTGCTCAACCCGACTAATGTTTTCATGACCCAGAGAAAGCCTTGGCATCGCAAAAGAGGGTGAGGGGAGACTCTGGGAATTGTTTCAGCTCGTCTCCCTGTAGTCAAAGCGAGGGGCCGCCTGGGTGCTTCTCCCCCTTTGAGAGTGTGCCACTGTCACCGAGCTGGGTTTCAATTTCATCTCCCTCAGCACATCGGTGACACAATTGCTTCCTGCTGCAATTTATTACCCTCAAATTGAAGGATTCCAAGGTGTGAGTCACCGTGTGCGGGCTTCTGGATGTGCTGGTCGGGTTTACGTGCGTGCCTTTCCTCCATCTCTTCGCACAGCCGGGGCTCTGACCGGAGTTTGTGAGAGCTGTAGTTATTGTAACCAGTCTTCTGGAAAGAGAAACAGAAAGCGGCGGGTGGCAGGGTGGGGGAAGAAGAAGAAATTGACGCTCTTCCAAGGCAAAGAGGGAAGAGGATGGCCCATTAGGTGACCCCCCCAATCCCCATTCGAGCTCCCTAGTGGCATATAGACTTACTAGCATTAAAGCATAGGAGTATGCTCTGGAAAGCATCAGAGTGCTGCATCATTTCAGCTGAGACACGGGCAATGTGGGACAGAGCACTCTCCATCCGTCGTTACCGTGGATCCCCACATCATCTATTTATAATCAATTTTCCATCCTCAAAACATGCTGCGTCTCCCATATGGTGGAGAGGGAAGGGAGGGTACAAAGAAAAGAGAAAGAAAGAGGGAGCCTCTGGAGGAGTTTCACATCGCTTTTCACATAAATGGGCCCAGATACATAAAAAAAAGGGGGTTTATTGAGTCTATTTTGCTTTGAAAGCAAAGCTCAAATGAGGAGAAAAATACTCAACTCGTACAGGCCGTAAGTCTGGAGCGGTCCTCCTCTTTAAATTAGCCCCTAAACTGTGGAAACCTGCGTCGTTATCAGCAGCAAAATGGCCTCATTTGCACCGCCGCAAAATATCACCAGTCAGCTAGCGAGGGAGCTTCGTTTTCCATCCTCTTCCTCTGCCGCCTTTATTATCCAGAGACGTTCTTACACTCTGATTACTCCGGGTATGGCTTTAAACATTTTTTTGTTGTTGTTTTTTCCGTGTGTATTGGAAACGCGCTCATGGGTGGAATTTGTTTTGCTTTGGGTAAATGTCAGAGGAGCCGCGCTGTCAGGGGATGAGTACGGTGAAGACGTCGCACATCTTGGTGTGCCCAGATGGCAAACTGAAACGTAGCTGTGTGGGAGTTAGGTGTGAGTGTGTGTGTGTGTCCTTTTCCAGAGCAGATGATGAGTTGCTTCATTCTTGATGGAGGTGATGAACCCACGTTGTGATGACATTCTGTCTAAGAGTGTGCCTCTGCATGCCCGCCGTGTTATTTTGTCTCAGACATTGATACGATGAAGGGAGTGAAGTTCAGCGTGGGCCTGTGATGATGACGGAGAAATATGACCAAGCGCAGAAACAATGGGGGTCAAGAGCTTGGTTTTACCCTAATAACACTTATTCAGAACCATATAGAGGAGGATCGGGGCTTTTTGATGCCACTTAGCACCTAGCCGCCCCCACCGCAGCATATTAGCCAAGAAGTACCTACAATAAATCTGAATTATTTCCTATATTCACATCCCTCGTCCACATGCAGTTTTTGTGTGAAATTATTATTTTTTTCTCAGATTTGAAAAACTTGTATGTCAACATGAACTAGCTGGCCTCACCATATTAGACAAAGTGATGTAGCTTCCTAGCTCAACCACACGCCCACTCACTCTTTGCATGCTAGGCAAAAAAAAGAAACGTTCATATGAAGCTCATTCTTTGAAACATCAAGTCAAATTTATGAAAAATGTGTCACTTAGGCTACGTTCACTCAACAGGCAAATACAACCCATATCAGGCTTTATCACGGCAGTTTGACCGGCCCCATTCCGATATTTTCACCCCTAAAATATTTAGATTTGTGTCAGTTCCGTATTAAATCGTATCTACAGTCTGAATGGAAATGTCGTGTTTTATGTGGCTTTTACGTGACTTATGTGAGACCTGCGTCATAACTATGAACTAGCAGAAGCTAAATGTGGTAAAACCGGACGTAACGTGGCTGAAAATTAGAATTTAGAAAATTCCGAACTCATGAAACTACATCACAATCCCACCACTCCCGGTTCCGACAACACATCCAAACAAACCATCTTTATTAGTCGTACCTACTTTTTTCTAGCTTCCTTTGGGTTGTTTGCTCTTGTGACAATACTGTCACCTCTCATCGCCAAATAACTTCAAAATCGATCCATCTACGGGTGGCGTCCGTTATAAATTCCGTAAACAGTGCACAGGTGTGTGACATCTATGTTCTTCTTTGGAGAAATAAATTGTTCACACAGAAGTTGTGGGGGGGAAAAAAAATCTGATTTTGGCAACACATCGGAACGGAGCATTAAGACCTGCTGTGTGAAAGTAGCACTATGTCCCGTTTTGAACAGAGCGCGTATATTTGGATGAAGGGTGTCAAATTCTGTAGTCTGCAATATCAGGAAAAGGTGTGCTGCTTTTCTCGTAATTGTATTGCCATATCTAATTAGGGGATCAATATTTAAGTTTCTACACACAGTAAGAGAATGTGTCCTATTTGTTTTTTGTTGTAACAAAGCTTCTTGGCAGTAGTGGAAAGGATTTGTCAACTCTTGTACTTTACTTTGCTGCTCAATAAACAAATGTATTTCCTCTGCAAATATGGCATAATTTAAAGTGAAACAAAGAAGCTTTTCAATAATTTGATTCAATGTTATCAACTTACAAGTGAAATCATCATAACTACCTACCTTTCTGGTATTTTCATTATAAAGACTGCCAGTAGACATATAATCGATCCAGATTTAACAAGGAGTGGTATAATCTCTGTTAGTTGTCGTCTGTTGACCAAAAGCTGAGGCCAAGGGGCAGAGGCTAGAAAAGCAAAAATCTACTGCAAGAATAGAGCATGTTGCTGTTTCAAAAGAGCTGGCACAGGAAAAATTCCTTTCTAACATTGACAAACAGCAGAAAATCCTCTGTAAAGTCGCACTGCTGTCAAAACAACAGATTCAAATTCCAACCAACATACTGCACCGGAGCTGCCCTCATTCATTTTCCTGCAGGCCGTCTTTCAGCTGGGCTTTCGAAAACAAATTTAAGATGTTTGAAAGCGCTGCACACAGTTGCTAAAGAGAAGTTTCAGCGGGCGGCAGTTTGGGCCGAGCGAGGCACGACGGCGCTCCAGAGCTGCAGCTCCAGTGCAGAGAGGGTTGGCACCACATTCGGCCATTGTTTAAGAAGATGAGGTGTTAGGTTGTGAACTATTCTCCGCAGTACATCAGTGCTGGCTGCAAAGGGGACTTTTAAATTGCTCCTTTCACCACATTTGAAAACAGACGCTGTTTCTTTGCTCTTGAGGTCACGATTTCTAATCCATAATCACATGGATTGATGTGCCACCATAATGTTTTTACACCAAACGGGGGATGTTTCACGCATGCAACATGTTCCGGCGTCGTTAGTCGGTTGTCTTTGAATATGGCAGCATTAGCAAAGCACACACTCAAATTTGTTTTATATGGAGTCAAACATAAATATCTGAAGCTAATAAATGTTTTTCTGACCGCCCTACAAGCCTCTCCCATGGGCTTTGTGGAAAACATTTTTCTCATTTACAAAAGCGCGCACCGTACAATGTGACTACAGGTTTGTGTTGAGGACTATGAGGCTTAAAATCCATCTGACAGTTTTGTACAAGTGGAAGTAAAACCAGCAGGAGAGGCATGAGATTGAAAGTGCTGCTCAATTTGGAACAACAAGCAGATTAAAAAGCTTAAACCTTGTTTTCTTTTTCTTTTGGATCGTTGTAGCCACAACGCTGGGCAGCTTTACACAGTGGAATAAGCTGAATACGCCCATATTCCATATAAGTGTGTAATTAGATGTAACTAAGCACTGGTGTTAACAAAGTTTGTGTGTGTTGTCTGCTTAGTTTTTTTTTTTTTTTTGTATAATTTCAAATATTTCTTAGATTTTATTTTTCACCTGACAGCTAAGCTAACCTAATACTGATCATTTTTGTTACAGAATATTATGCCCAAACCTATCTCTATTTAAATATAAACTTGATACAGTATAGAAACTTTTAAATAGTTCTCAATAAATGGTCTGTTTAAACTGCTGTTTCCTCTTATCAGTCACATAATTTAAGCAGAATCTGCAGACCGTTTGAATAGAAAAATTGGTTTCTGAATTAAAAATTGTTTCTGAATTGAATCGTGACCTTATAAATTGATTCAGCAGACAGTGAAAGATTTGCATTTTCACTACGCACGGATGCTGGAATGTTCTTCCATATTTTCCTCTAAAGGAATGCAAATGTACAAACTTCTCACAAATGCTGCAGTAATAGCATGGTGTGAAATCTCTTCTTTTTTATTGGTTCTTTTATTCTCTTCCTCTTCTGATTAGACATTATACAAACTTTATACATGCCTCTAAGAAGCTGTAGTAAAAATTAGATATGTCTGAGTATAACATAGGTTGTTAGGCTAAAAGCTAAAAATACTATAAATGAACATTGAAAGTCTTTAAGGCAGTTCTTATCTAAGTTCATATCGGAGTTATGGATGCACCATTTTGTCAGCCGGTTTCTCTTCATCACATCTGACCAGTGATCACCAGGTCTAAACAAAGTCTAGTTTATTCATAATCAAATAACCACAAACTTCCTCGTCTTTGGGTCATAAACTTATCAGGAAGTAGAATATTCTCTGATGCGTATTCAGTTAAATATTAGACATAAACTTTGGATCAACAGTAGAAATAAACAAAAAAATGCCTCAATTTTCTCTTTAATTCATAAGCATTACTACCCAACAAGGGTTGAAAGTAGGTTTATTGAGAAATGTAACTTCCTAAGATATATATTGACTTGCATAACAATAATAATATCACCAATTATAATTAGTTTGGCAGTAAAATAACTCTGAAATAATACAAAATAATAAATTTTTCATCCATAATTGTAGTATAAAATTTTAAGCAGAGGTTAAAACAATTTTCTATTGCATTAAAACTATTTTATAACTTTGTAAAACTTTATATATATATAAAACACAGAAGGTATTGAAATAGTCCAGTCGTGTACATTTAATAATTTAAAATTCAGAAAGCCAAGAGGAAAAAAAAAAAGTATAAATGTGGAAGGTAATACAAAGCTTTAAGGTTCCTTAACGCCCAAGGACACATTCACAGCTACTCATTTCCGGAGGATTATAAATATTTTTAATACGAGCATATCAATTATACATTACATTATGAATACTTTACAAACCTCAGCTTGAATGAAAGGAGCTTTTTTACTCTCCAGCTCTCCCCAGGGACATTACAGGTGTTTAAAAAATTAGCACCTCATTATAGGAAGAGAAGAAAAGACCTTTGAAGCAATTCCTCTGATCAGCATGTCTCCATCTGCTAACGCTCGCCTGCTGCTGAGCTTCCCAGACTCGGAGACCAATCGTTGTTCCCGCCTGAGCCGCAGATTTACGGGGACGGCCTGTCGAGTAGCTGTCATATCAGAAGGTCCTTGGCTGGAAGCCCTGGGCACCACTAGAAGACTATCGGAGTGCAGAGTCATTAGGAATCCTTCGTTCTCGCTCTGGCGCCTGAAAATGGCCCCGCGGCCTGCAGCCCGACAAAGCTCAGAGAAAGGATCGCCGGCGTCCGGCTGAAATCGGATCGACCGTAGATGAGGGAGCGGAGCGGGAGAAAGTAAAAAGTTGGGTGTTTTTGTGTTCATTCGGCCCGGCTGTGTAAACTGTTTCAAGTTTAAGGAGATTTTCTCAGAAGCTCTGCAGACATTTGAAGGACAAGGTAAAACTAGAAAAACGCTCCATGGTTACTTGAACAGAACTCCACTGGAAACAGACTCTCTCAGCTGAAATGACCTTTGTTCCATATTAATATTCAATTGAGTAGATGTTCATAAACCTTCTGGAATAATGTTGTGAGAGAAACACCAAATGGTACGACTTCAATAATAGTAACGCAAACAGATTTAACTGGTATGTGCGTAATTTTTTTGGTAGTGATGTCAAACAAAGAAAGATGCCAGCAGTCATGGCAAGGAAATAAATCAAAAGTTTGTCTTATAATAAAACAAATTTCCTTGCGTTACCGTGTCAACCCCCCGTATCCTTTAGCACTTTGTTCCAGGAGCAGATGAAATATTCTACAGCAAAACCGGATAATCTGTCAAGAAGCTGATGGATGTAGCGCTGCATCCAGATCACAACATGAGACGATCCACAATATTGGGTTCCTGAGAGCACAAGATTTTTAACATAAAAGGTGATTTGCAGGCTGAACCCGACCATATAGCATATAATGCCAAAAGGAACAATAAAAAATGAAAATGTTGTGAGAATGAGAAGTTTTAGAAATATGAAACAGTATTTTCAGGATCTCTGTTCAGACTAGAATTATCCACTTGGTGTTTGGCCAGTCAATGAGATGAAAGTGTAAAACTAGATTCCAGTTCCTGTTAGCCGTTAGTTAAAGAAAAAAAAAAAACGATCAAAACTTTTTATGACATGATCAGAAATAGTGACGGGTAAAAAGGGAAACTACCAAGACGAAGATGTTTGCTCATAAAACAGGATTTGATGGTTTACGTGATTCAACGCCAGACTATGTTCATGTCTACTTATTTTCTGTCAGTCTCTGTTCCGTTTGTAATGATAGTTAATTATATTATAACGTCACCAGGTTCTCGTCTAGAGCTGGGTCACAGCATGTTTACACACAAGAGCTGGTCGTCTTTTTCCTAAACCTGAACTGCTTGGTTGAGTTCTGAATAAAATTACACTTTAAGTGTCATTGTTTTATAGTTGAAACTCCTTAAAATCTCATTGGATAAAAACACATATCTCAAAGTTTTTATTTTGCTAAGATTTATCCCAATGAGACTTGTTTGTCAGATTACAAAGATACCTTTTGAAAATAAGCTTCAAGCAGGGATTAAACATTTTAATTAAGTTCGGATTTGTGCATGAAAGAGTATTTTTCACAACCAACTTTATTGAGCTTTCTGTTATGTTAGAATGTTATTCCCTTATCAAGATGTACCTGTCATACGTGTTTGAGAAATCCTTGAATCTCTCGTGGCAACCAGTTGGGAGTCCCTAACTGCTAAAAACTGTCGTAAATGACACACTGTTTATTTATTTATTTATTTTCCCCACCAGGGGGCTTTTTATGGGCTCTAGTGTCCCTTATTTTGACAGTAGGCTGACAGGAATGGGGTAAGGAGAGGGGGGAAGACATGCGGCAAATGCCGCCGTGTCCTGGAGTCGAACCCGCGACGACCGCGTCGAGGACTCAAGGCCTCCAAATGTGGGTCGCGCTATTCCCTACGCCACCACGGCACGCCCGACACACTGTTTACATCTTCACACTGTTGTGAAGACGCGCTGAAGACGAATTGTCGTAAGAGCAGGAGCTTCTTAAAGAGATAGAGGCCAATTCCAAGGCATTAAATCCATCCATCCATTTTCTGTTCACCCTTGTACCTAATGGGGTCGGGAAGGCATTAAATTGCAAAGTCAAATTTATTTTAACTTATGTTTGATATGTACAGCATTTTTACAACAGAAAGCAGCATAGTTACGTGATTGTAACCCGCTTCCTCCCCCCCCCCGCTCCAAGGTGTCCTGGTTTTCCCAAATGAAAATATGGTCACCCTAATATAATGTGTTTTGCTTAGTTAATCGAGTTGCTGTAAGAAGTCATTTTTTCAATTTTGTAATTCATTGACTGGATCTGTATAAAGTCTCATTTGTGACTCGCACCATAACTTTTCCCTGCATCAAAAACTCATATTGGACCCAGCGTCATCCAGACACCCTGGATCCAGTTCTGATTCTTTGAACTGCTCGAATCTGACTCTTATACACGACTAAGTCCCAGATTGCAACCACCAGAACTCAAAATACAACAAACACAGCAGGATTTTAATTACTTCAGCACTCCGAGTTTGGGGTTTGCACTCCTAACTAAAAGCACAGAGGCTGCGATTCGGAGCAGAATAAGCAATAATAGTTCTCATTAAACCCAAGAGTGAGCCGCGTGACGAAGGATGCAACACAATGTATGTGTTTCGGGGCAACGGAGGAAACGAGGGTGGCTGCAGGCGGCCACATGCTTTGTCTTTTGCGGACGGGTTTCTAAAAATCAACAGGTACGTGTGACTTCCTGTGCGAGACAAAAAAAAAAAAAAGTAAAAAAAACCTTCTAGGATGAGACAGAAGAGACTCCTGATGGTGTCAACCACATGGCAGATTTTTCAGACCCTTCCAGCTATAATAACACTGTGCTGAGGGAAAAAGTATTAACATCTTGCCTCCGCACAAGCCTCACGCTCTTTGTTCAAATGACACAGAGTGTGAGTAATGCACCACTTGGCCTTGGTTCTACTCGAGAGTGGGAGTTGTATTTGTGTGTGTGTGCTGGATGTGGGCAGCAGTCCGAGAAACGCAAAATGAAAAAGTGAAGGCTTTTCTGTTGGCATAAGTAAACGCGTCTGATTGCGACACGGGAGGAAGCATGGGAGGTCTGCGGAGGAGTCGCCGATGGAGAGAATCGGAGAAAGTGTAGGAGCTTGTAATTACGCTCCTCCGTCACAGAGGTGGGCCGCGGGGGGAGGGCGGGTGACGGCGGGGGCAATGCGGCGCTCTGCCTCACCTCGAGTCGCTGTCAGCGGGCCGACCTGGAGGAGACGCCACTCGGTTCTCTCTGTGCTTTAACTCCCGTCAGCTAGCAGAAACAATGGTGTCACATTTTTGTTTTCCATCAGCTTCTCTCTCTCTCTGTCTCCAGAAGTTCACTTTGTGTCTTTTATAATGCAGAGAGGCTTACAGCGCACAGCTACTCCCCCGATTTACTAATAAAATGTGCTGAGATAAAGTTGCAGAGATGTGTAAAGCAGAGTTATCCCAGGCTTTTAATGTCTTACTGAGGACTGCTCTATCAACAGAACGATAGGGAGAGTATGGAACAGCTGCAGGCCTACCGACTGTCAATCAGGGAGGCAGACAGGGATGCCAAACTGATTTTCATTTTGCGTCACATTAAGATCATGAATGTTCTCAATGGGCCTGTTGAACCAGAATGTATAGATAAAAACCATAAAGAAACCTTTAAAATATTAATAGCTGTCTCTGCACTCTATTAGTCCTTGAAGTTAAATAATGTTGAAGATCTTTTCATATTCATGTAATTTAGTAGCATACAAATAAAACCTGCTTTTATTTGATTGATAAAATAATATTAAAGCACACATCTGTTACCTTGCAAGTTCTGTTTATTTGGCCCTCTATAGTCTAGCGATCCACATCTCAGGTGGGAGAACTGCAGTTGTTTGCTCCACAAATCTGGACTTTTATGCATTATTTTCAATTAATTACTCATTTTTCAAAGCATTAAGAATTTTAACGCAATTTTTTGTTTTTTAAATTGATTCTTACAGCCAGAACCTTTGGATTCGCGCGTTTCCGTTACACCCGTAAATCTGACGCTCAAGCAACATCCGAAAACGGCAACGGACGACAAAGCCGCTTCTCTCAGTCCACTGAATGCTAATTTTTGCTTCAGAGACGCTGGAAAAAGACTATACAGTAGCTGTGTTGCAGTTGTGATGAAAGACGTTGGCCTATCAGCAGAGCTGTTCCAGCCTAACATGCCATCTGAATGGTAAACATGTAGCAGCAACGCAGATGTTCTAACGCTTCGTCCAGTTCAGACAATGTTTTTTCACAGAAGTTCCATGAATGATCAGAGGTTCATGAAACATTTGAAAGATGAATGTCTATAATGGCCCTTTACACCAATCTGATGGATCAATAAGTCAAATTACAGATTTAAAACAATAGCTAGCTCAAGTGTCTTTTTTTTTTTTTTTTTTGCACAAATTTAGCAGCAAAGGGGGTTTTGACTTTAAACTGCTGGTCATTTTGTTTGTGATTAACTACAGAATTTGCAATTAACTCGATTTAAATTTTTTTGTTACAGTCCCACCACAAGAGAAAACATAAAAAAAGACTCAGTTCACAGATGGTTTCCATCCAGTCCATCTGGGATTCTTTTCCTTTCTAAAGAAGAATGCACAAAGCTGCTAGAAGCATTCCCCAAAAGACTTGTTGCTTTAATTGCATGGGTGTGAATTTATACAAAGTTTCCTTTCACTGCACAGCTATGTCTGAGACGATTTCCTGCCTTCTAATTGGCTGGGAGCAGGCAGAGGGAGGAGCTCACCGAGAGAACTGCTCCGGCCTACATCCTACCATCACACCGAGGTGTTGGCACTCTTCCCATTGAGGCAACAACAGAGTTTATGTGCTTAAAATGTTGCCATATCCGCATTTTTCTTTTTGCTAACATCAAAAAATGCAGAACACTGATTAAATCTTTTGCTTGCAACGGATCGCAACCTCAGTTATCAAGCTCGCATCGTCCCGAGACATCTTTTGCTTGTTTTTTTTCCGCAGCGTCTCTCGGTTAATTTTCTTCCCTCAGCCTTCCGACTTTATCTTTTACTTGTTTAGATTCCCTCTGCTGCCTCTCATCAGCGCTCTGAGGTGTTGTTTATCAGTGCCACTCAGCCCTCTCCGCTCAGCAGGTGTTTTGAATTCAGACTTTTTTTAACGAGCGGGCCCGCTTGGCACGCTCCTTGTTGTCGTGGGCGAGGAGCAGAAGGGGAGGGGATCGATAGCGAAGGTATCAATAGGACCGAGGTCCCGGCTTTAACTAATGACGCAGGCTTTGAGGCAAACAGTGGGAAGAATGGAGCCATCTCAGGTTTGTTTTCAACAGGAACGCTGTGGCGCGGAAGAGAAAAACGTGAGGATAATTCTGAACATTTGTCATGTGGCAAAAACAACCCGTTCTACAAGAGCAACAGGGTTTTAAACCAGCATGACTTTTAATCTTAATCATTTCCTATAGACACCAATAGCACTGTAAATATGTACAGTGGGAGATTCCAAGAGTGACCGTTTGACGCTTTGAAAATGAGATGTGTACGCAATTCAGTACCACATATAAAAGCAACAAAATGTGGATTTTTAAGCCGAACAGCCATGAAAAGGCCACATATAAGTTGCACATGGACAAAACGTAGCCTAAGTGTTGACGCAAGGAACAAAACGGCATGTTGGAGGTGTTGATCTTGGCATTCAGAGGCGAAACACCGGACCAATGACAGCCACCCATTTCGGTGTGGTGTTCTTACTGAGAGAAGAAGCCTGTTAGCTCCATCAAGTCCAAGGAAGTAGCTTCAAAAAGTAGCAGAAGCTTCTAGAAATCTTTCAGCTGTTAATTCAGTTTGCTCCAGCACAAAGTGAGATATCAGTCCAGTTACCTTACTTGACATTTAAAGTTAGTAATGCTAACTGCGCTAATTCTGCTTGTTTTGCTACAGGCTACATGCATGCTAAACACTGATAACCACAGCCAAAAAGGTGAACTCTGTAATCATTTTTATTTGAAATACATTCCATTTCTAAATTCTCACAAACTGCACTCTCTCATACATCTCATAATTTTGCCTTTGGTTCTAACAAAAATAATTGATTACCAACAGCAGAAAAGCGGATCATGGCTTTTTTTTTTTTTTAAGTTACAATTAATTAGTAATAGACTTAATTCCTTATGCAATAGAAAATAAGAAATTTACTCATATACTAAGATGGACGTTATTTTTAGGGGATTTAGTATGAAGAAGAGGGTATTATAGACATCAGAGAGCTAAACTGAACGTAGGCCATATGTATAGATCCAACTATTCTATAATATTGAAGATTTATCTACATTTGATGCTTTTCAGCGAGGCAGAGTCACTTCCATAACTCTGGGCTTATTAACTTTACTAAAAACAAGTTGTTCAATTTAAGCAGAAAAAAGGTATTTTGTTGTTACTGATGGAAATTGGACTCGACAGAACAATCAGTATTGGCAAGCCAGAAGTGTAAAAATGTGAGAATCTTGAATTGGCCACAGAAAGTGTGTATCGGTGCGTCGCTATAGACGACATGAGGTCCAGCATTACTTTTGTACATTTGTGTTTATTTCAGAGGCTGGTTGAGTCTCTCCTCTGTCCGTCTATCTGGATGATGTGTGCGTTGCTGTGTGTAGATGCGAGCAAGAGTACTGGAATTTTTGATGTTAGCATTTTTGTTGATCCGAGTATGTGTGGGTGGGTGTGTGTTTGTGGAATAGGAATAAAGCAGCCCATTGATAAGAACAAGTTCTTCTTGTTAACATATCAGGAGAGCTGGACCTGAGCCAGGTCTCAGGTCCCAAGGGGTGTATTTCTGCTCAACCCCCCACCTTAACGTGGCAGTTGCTTTGCTGCAAGGCTGGTTACACACGCATACACACGCACGCACACACACTTGTGGGGCAGTGCAGCCAGGGAACCAAACATGTGCTAACACTCTCTCCAAGAGATACATTGAAGAGGACATTGAGCGATGTTTCTCCTCACATCCCTCTCACATACGGTCAGTCTAAAACGATTCCACGTGCAGCCCTTGCATGCCGCCTACCTTTAGCACTACCTTCCGTGACTTTTCCCGCAGATACCAGATACCCAGGGGGAAAGCAGATAGTCATGAGAAATACCTGCTAGTTTTTAGCAGTTTTAAATAACAGCGGGGGGGGATTTTTGCCATTCCCTCCGTTGTGTTTTTTCCGGAGTTTTGGTCGTGCGTCAGCTATTGTTTCCCCCTTTGCAGGCACCCAGGAGATGCCGACGGATGCCAAGGCCGCTCCTATCACTTTCACAATCGCCAACCTGTCCAGTCGGCCTTCGCGGACCACACCTCGCCATCAGACGGGAGCGTCTGGGCCAAGGTCGTGGCAGAACAAAGACCTACAGTGTGCGGGAAACGAGGCACCTGCAAATCCCAGCCGTGCGGCGCGCGTTCACGCTCCGTTTCGCGTTAATGTTTTCGCAGACCCTCTTTACAGCCTGTGTACACAAATCCCTCGACAGCAGGAGCCGTCTATCGTTTGTGCGCGCCGAGGCCGCCAATCGCGGCGGTGGGTTGGCGAACGCATGCGGACGGCTCGTGCCGGGAGCCCGAGACGTGCCGTTTAATGGGCCGATTACGTACATTGACGCGGTATTTAATAAGAAACAGACTCTTTTTTAATGTGTGTTAGGTGGAGGGGCTGAAGATTAAAACACACTCAAAGAACAGCGTCGCCCACATCTGTTTTTATACACAGATGGGAAAATGCGAGGGGGCGTCTGGGGACGCATGCTGCCGCGATGACAGACAAGTGTTTAACTCTCGCTACGTCTAAATTTAACTCGTCGTCATCGTCGTCCTCAAAGCGTTTTGAGCGTGTGCATGAACAGATTTACTCACTTCCCCCTACACCCACCACACCCGCATCAGACCAGGAAATTCAAAAAAAAAAAAGAGAGAGAGAAAAGCACAAAACATGCTTTTAAAATGCAAACCGAGAACTTTTATATTCCAGATGGCTTTCATAGAGATCACAGCCATGTCACCAGCAAAGCATGCTTTCTGTTACTGGGAGTGCTTAAAAGCTTTGCTCCTTAAAGCAAATGCAAAGTGACAAATGCAAAAAGGTTCCAGAGTAGGGAGGTAAGGCTCTACAAATGGAATTGTCCCTGTGGGCAAACCGCATAATATTCATATCAAACCTGATACATCCACCACTTGAATTTCTAACCATGCAATCAGGGTCCCTGCCAAGTTAGTGAATGCACCCTGATGAGGCTGATGATAAGAAGGGGGGATCAATAGGGCGCTGTGGCTTTGTGAAAGCCTGTCCTCTCATTAGCTATCAGACATCTCGAGTCGCTACTAAATATTAGCTCGCAGGCAGTAAACTCCCCCAATGCCGGCCAGCTAGAAGATCAAATTTGACAGGAGCAAACCAACCCCAAAAGCGCAGCGAATGCCGCATTTCCTCTCCGCTAATGATTTTCTTCAGACTTCGGTAGAGTGCCTTTCGTCTTACGAGATCTTCCTGAAAAGCTGCAGCACATTGCCTAAGCCTTCAAATCTCTGGGGAAAAGTTTTGGTATGTCTCTGCTAGCTTTGGCAACCTCAAGATTATTACATTTTTTGCACAATTTTTAGCTAAATCCCACAATTTAGCAGCATTGCTACAGATTCTTTACTGGATTTGTCTACATTTGGACTGGGCTTGCCGACATTCTTCATATACTCACATTCACCTTCCCATCAATGCCCATCAGGTGCTTGATAAGAGCATTCCCACACCATGATGCTGCCAACTCCATTTTTTATGCTAGGAATGGTTTATTCCAATTAAAGTTCTGAAGTTAGTTTTTCAATAGATGACGTGTGTCAAACTAAAGGCCCGCTAACCAAACCCGGACCGCCAGAAGGTTTTATGTTGCCCTCTAGACTCTAGAAATCAAATCAAATCAAAAGTTTTATCTGTATTGTGCTAAATTACATGAAGGTGAAAAGATGTTAAACATAATTTGATTTCAGTGAGTTGTCAAATGCAGAGTCAACTATTTTAGCAAAGTTTCTCGAAATGTCTATCCTTAGATTTCTTGGTTCTAATATTTTAGTATACTTGCACATTCAATTAAAAAAATTAAGTATGTTGTGACTCACTCAATTTTTGTTATCAAGTTGCTGTAGATGCTGACGACTGTAGCTCCTGTAGCAGTCTGTATGACAGCGGTTCTGTAGAAGCATCTGACTGAAGACACTGTTGCCATGTAACAGTTTCATGAAGAGGATGCTTAAGGTTGTCTGTAGTTTTCATTTTATTTTATGAAGAGCCTAGTTTGATGGTTTTTGTACAACTAATTGCTTGTTTTCGCACATAAAAACGACCGCTAGCTCATCTGCATGAAATAAACATTAATAACAGAGTTCTTGTTTTCATTTCAACACCTGGCACCTGCAGAGCTCCATAGAAGAGCTGACAACGGTACAGCAAAATGAAATTGAGCAGAATTACAAAAATACTTCTCTAGCGTCTACCTTCAGTGGACCTTAAGATGCTGGTTGTTAAAAAAAAAAAAGTAGTTGTATAGTTTTTTCTTTTTCTTGAGGTCAATTACTGCTGTATACGTAAATTTTCCTTGTGGTGAAAATTACAGAGTCTCTCATAAAATTACTCTGTTATTTTACTACACCAAAAAAAGAAACAACGAACACTTAAAACGGTGCCAAAACCAACAAATTCAAATGGCTTCAATCCGTTTGCAGCCATTAAAATAAGCAAATCCTCTTCACACGGCTTTTGTCCAAGCCTGATGTTTATGTGACAAGCATGCCGCGTTGACATGACAACCCAATTGAGCCGTCTGGCGGGGCACCGTGGTTAATGTCACTTTGGTCAACACTTTCCTATTACTTCCCTGTGAGCGTTGCCAGAAACCGCCGCTGGCTCCCGCGTTCAGCCTGTCCCTTTCTTTTTAGTGCTGTTATTCTGGGCAGTGGCTCCTTATAAATAACTAATAAAGACCAACGCTGGGACGCATTTATCTTAATGCGTGGTGGCACGGCGGACAGGTGCGCGGGCCCGTTCCTACCTTTTGTACGACAGAGCAATTAATCTGCTTTGTGCCAGGTTAAGAGCAAAGAGTGGACCGCGGTACGAGACAAATGGAAAAAGCCAAAATGGAAAGTCATGAATTTTACAGTGAACTCCAGCGAATGAGCACCTGACCTCGGTTATCGTTACTCTTCCTCCTTTTTTACCCCTTCACCTTTTTTTTTTCTTAAAAGAAAAAAAGAGTCAACAGGGAGAGACTTGTGAAAAAACAACATATAAATCAGTAATGTTCATACAGTGCCTAGCAAAAGTATTGATACTGTAGGTGTGCGAATATTTTGGTATTGATCCGATACCAAGTGAATATATGACCAGCATCAACAATATTAATACCAATACTGAAACTTATTTATGTTTGATATAACAACAAACTAATGACCTTCAGGTGTTTTTGTGGTTTGTCTTTTGAATTATTTTGTTAAACCTTTTTAACCTTTGTCAAAAATTTGGACAAAGCTTATAGGTGTCTACAAAATACTTTTAGAATATACAAACAGAGGCTGCAAAAGATTTGACCGTCCAATAAAAGGACAACGTAGCCTGGTGAAAACCAGCCCCTCGTTTGCTTCGTACAGAGTATCTGGACCACTGACAATTGGGAAACGATTGCTTTTTGGAGTCATGAACTCAGTTTCAGTTTTAAATGATTGGATCTGTTTTCACCAAAGTGTTACTGTTTGGCCATCACATATGTAATTCGTGAACGAAGCTACGCTACGAAGCTTGGTGGAAATGATGTGGGCTGTAAACAACCTGCGAAAAGAAAGAAACACCGAGTTGAGTGACATCTTTGCCAGCAATAAAGTGTCTCAAACATTCTTCTTGCTCTGACTTCAATTGCTCAACATTTGGAAATCCAACACTGACTTACTGGCTTTGTTTGCTTTCTCCGCTGGCATTGCTAAACAAAAAACGTATGTACAGACCTTGATTCTAAACTAATTGACATCGTTCATAAATCTTCCTTCTGTTCGCCTATTGGCGCGGTTGAAATTCTACCGGAAAAATTGAACTCAATAGGAGAAATCCCAGACAGGGCACTGCAGGGAGATGAGAAACTAGCGGAATCCCATAGGAAGGCAACAGCCAGATTAGCAATAAAGCTAAAAACACAGCTAAAGCTACAATGAGATTGAAACGTACAAGTTTGACCAAAGAGACGCTCTCCATTCTACCTAACGTTGAGCTATTTTGCAAAGAACTGACCAAACCTTCATTCCTTAGAAGTACAAATCTGGCAGATTCTCTAACGACGCTGTATGCCAGAACTTTCTGATTTTTATTTGTAGCAATTCAAAACTCATATACCATTTCAACTCAAATTCAATTTTGTCATAAAATCTTGACTAAAATTCATAGAAATGTGTTCTTTTTTTTTCCGAAGAGTTTTTGCGGCGCTAGTGGCTCTTATTTTTTGCAACAGTAGGCAGGCAGGAAGGCGGGTGAGGAGAGGGGGAAAGACATGCGGCAAGGGTCATCGGGACCGGGAGTCGAACCCGCGACTAAGGCCTCCAAACATGGGCGTTCAACCCCCTGAGCCACCACAGCACGCCCAGAAATTTGTTCTTTTAATGTGACAAACTAAGGAACCACTACTTCAGCTATCATAAAGGTATTAGCCACATGCGATTCATTTACGCTCCAATTAATGTGGGCATGGTGGCCGGTGCCAGAGATAGGCCTACTGCCACCTGAGAGAGAAGGAAGGAGCCATGAAAAGCAATCCGTCTGAACTTATTGCTTGCTTTGAGCTCTTCTTCTTCTTCTTCCTCCTCTTGGCCATCGTACCTCATGGGGACACGAAGGCCGGGCAGAGCGACTCGTTCTCTGGACGTCTCTGAAGCGTCCTGCCAGGGATGTGGGGGCGGGAGCTCCCATCCACTTCGAAGGATGCCCTCGGGAAGTTTCAGAAAATGACTCTCAAACTGGTCATTGAGTGGAAGGGAGCTGATGAGGACGGGGAGGTGAAAAACCCACGGCGACCAGATGGAACCGCAGATTGTCTTATAGGGGAAGAGGCCTCTGCAAAAAAAAAAAACCTGGTATCAGCGCAATCTTTTGTTACGCTGTCCGGGCCGTTTAGTTTGAGGGGAAACGATGGCAGGAACACCACGAGCGAGTGAGAGAAACAGAGAGAAAGAGAGAGAGAGAGAAGTCTGTCAGAGGAGAGTATCACCTCGACTTGAGAGGAATATTCCCGAAATGAAAGCAAATGAACATTTGCCAGACTTTAATATCACAGCGCATTAAATTACGTTCCAGCGTGCCAAGGCCAATACTGTGATTGTTACCAGAATAAATAACATGGAAAAGTATGATGATGATGAATTAACGAGAGGAAAGAAACGCATATTAAGGCCGGGGATAAGAATATTGGATTTCGGCTGGTGATGGGAGAAGACAAGCGGCGGTATCTGCGTGGCAAGGGATTAAAGGCTGCAGCTTAGCAGCGTCTGACAGCATAATTATATTTTTAGTTGTGTTTTTTTTATTTTTTATTTTTTTTTATTTCTCTGAGCTGGTTCACCTGCCTGCTGATGTAATCTGGATTTATCCAAATTCCCACCTCACGCGCTATGAGAGCATTTCAAATGCTGAAGGGGGAATGACAAAAAAAATAAATAAAAAGAATAGATAATGGGGGCCAAAACAATGCCTGCTTTTGGACGCAACGCGAGCCTGAAAACGTCTCTCTCCGCTTCAGAGGCAATTAAACGTCTCCGGAAGGGATAGAGATTGGCAGAGTGCTTCATCTGAAACTGAAGAAGTGGAAGCGAACAGCCTCATCTCCAGAGTGCCCGTGCATCCGGTTTGATAACCCAAAACCTGCCGTCGTGAATTAAACGAAAAAAAAAAGCATAAATGAAATAAAAATCCAGGTAAAAAACCAGCGGGTTCCCTCGATCATCCTCCTGTAATTCACAGATAAAAACCCAAACGTGACAGTTACACTCCACTATATGCTTAAGATAGAGTAATTTCTCCTTTAATTAAAATATAGCAATTAAGTGTCTCAGGCCACATGAGTGTAAATTGTTGTGAGACATCTTCCACTCGGCACCAATTTAAAAACGGTGCAATAATACGTCAGCTGTCAGAGCGGGGGGAAGGTTCTGGAGGGACTGTGTGCTTTGCTGTTCCGGGGTTTAGTTAATTAGTTGGAGAGGAAAGCCAAAGATAAACACAGATTGTCATTCAAGCGCAGGCGGAGCTTTTAAACAGCTGCAAGGACCCGATCAAATCAAGGTGGTGCTGAGACGGAGCAGAACAGCGATGCTGTGCTGAGCTTTATGTAAACACACCGGGCTTCACACCACAGGTCCTGGTTCTACATACAGGCTGCTGATTAATGCCTCTAATTATAAAGTTACATGCACTTAACACTGTAAAGGTATATTTCAACAGTTTGCTTGCTTTATAAAAACAAATACTGTTACAGTGATTCAACTCAAACAGATGACATTTAGATAATTTCAGACACAATCTGTTTTGTTTTGTTCTTTTATTATAGATTATATATGATAAAAAAAAAAAGGTGAGTGTCTCAATCATTTTAAAAATTACCAATGGCAATAAAAAGAAGACATCACAAAATGTAATTTCTAATGGCTACATGTTAATGGAAAGCTTAGTGGAAGGAAAAAGTTTGGTAGACGTATACGTGTTGAAGTGATTTGCTAAATTGGGTCTCAAACAATGTAAATATATCATTGTCAAACATAAAAGGAAGCCGCAAAATGTAACTTCTAATGAAGCCGACTACATAATATTTGGAAGTTTAGGGGACGGAAAAAGTTTTTTTTACCAAAATGTTCCAAAAGGACAAATATATTTTTTAAATTGGATCTCAAATAATTTAAATGTACCACTGACAAAAAGAATCTACAAAATGCAATATCCAATGAAGCTAGCTACACATTAATGGAAAGTTTAATGGAAGGAGAAAAAGGTTGGTAGAAAAAAGCTCCAGAAGACCAAATATGAGGTGAAGTAATTTGCTAAATTATTACTGTATAAACATTCTTGTGGTTGAAAACCCTTTGCTAAATTATACATATATGCAGGTACTTTAAAATAAAAAATAATTTATTGTGGAATAACACTACCTGATGGAACCATTCAAAATGAGTATAGCTTTAACTAGCTTGTCAACAATCCCCATATTTGAAGAAAATAATTGGGTTGTTTTAGATCAGGGTTGCATTGGACAGTGGTCCTCAAAGCTCACTGTCCTACATGTTAGAGGTTTCTCTGCTTTAATGTACCTGATTCAACTGAGTGCAGTTCAACAAACGCCTGTTAATCAGTCATCAATTGAAATCAGCTGGACTGAAGCAAGGAAATACCTAAAACATGCAGGGCAGTGAGGAGCCTTGAGGACCAGGGCTGGGAAACACTGCATTAGACTGACTGCTGACCAACACAAATGAACCATTTATTTATTTTTAATAACTTAACAATGTTCAAAAATATAATTATTCGTTTCTACACAAAAAGCTATTCAATCATAAAAGTCGAGATTTTTGGATATAATGTACTACCATAAAGTCATGTTTCTTCATTAACCCACCATATGTCAGCTTTGGTCTACATAATATGATATTTTGTTTCTTTTTTGAAAATTCTTTAATTCCATTAGTAATAAGCAAGCTACATTTGCAATAATCTACTGATTAGTTTTCCAAATTTAACAAAAAAAAGAAAAAAAAAGAAATTGGTCTCTTAATAGATCCAGTCCCTATTTTTATGCTCCTCTGTAATAGAATTACTGAATTCATATGAGCAGCATAAAAGAAAATTGGTTGGAAACAAAGAAGCATATGACTTTTATTGTGCGTGAATTCTTAAAATGTCTACTTTTTTTTCCGCTCCGTCCTCTATGGACCTCTATGAGGTCAAGCAGAGGGAAAACAGGGGAGATTATTTCTCTGGACAGAATGTTGCCAGTTCTAAATGAATCTGGGTCTCAGGTGAAACTACGGCAACAACTGAGCTAAAGATAACCAGCAGAGAAGCAGGTGACAGGTCACCGTGCTTCTATAGCTTCTTATTTCCCTCTTCTTTCATAATTGAATCAATAATCTGCGTCAGACCACTCTGCTTCCAATTCCATGTCAATGATTTGCAACCGTAATTCTAAATTATATCTCTAAATTCACAGAAAACATCAAACTGATGTCCCTGCAGCTGTCCCTTCTCATAAAAAGAACCGAAGTAAAAAGGTCAAAATAAAAATCTAGAAAAAATTGGTTTGCATTTGTATGGAGGCCTCTTTACTCTGTTGCTCATAAATAAAATCCAGTGCAACCAACTTCCCTTGAGGTCACCGGATTACTAAAGTGTAATCTAATCAAATGTGCGTGTGATCTAGTCTCCGTATCGATCCAGGTCTAAAGGTCTGTTAGTGAACATTAGTGAACAAACAGCATCTTGAAGATCAAGGTACACAGCAGACAGATGTTCAAGCTATAGTTAGGTTATGAAATAGTATCCCAACTTTTGGACATATGAAGGAGGGTTGGAAAAAATCCAGAGTTTTTGAATCGTTCAAGAGGCAAAAGCACCCAAAAAGGTTAGAAGTATCGGTTGTCAGGTTATGGACACAGAAAATATGTGGAAGAACATCCTTAGGTCAGATAAGATGTAGCCTGGTAAAAACCAGCCCCTTGTTCTACACTTCACCTCGTCAAAAGAGTCCAGACAATCGGCTGTTGAGAAGTGATTGCTGCCTGCCGGTGTGGACTCTGTTGAGGGTTTAAATTTTACCCCGTCACTGTTTGTCTGTGATGTATATAATGCGCCAGTTTGACGTTCTGAGGCTTCCTGGAAATGGCCTGCGCTGTAAACAACCACTGCGAAGAGAGATGTGCCAATCCGAACGAGGCGGCTGTTAAAGTTCATTAAATATTTGGACTGAGCAGCTTGGTTTACTTCCTCGACTGTCATTACTAAAAGTGAAGTCAGACTACAATTCTAAACACAACTTCTCCTTCTGTTCACTGATTGACCCAGTAGAAATTGTACAAGTAGAATCCAAGTAACTGGAAGAAATCCCAGAATTGCATAGGAAGCCAATGGCGACGCTCGATAGGACCCTCAACCAATGTTGTTTTGGCTCTACGGCAGATGGTTTCCCAGTTTTAAACGCATCTTTTTCCTCCCTCCTCACTTACATCCACTGCTTTGGGTGGGTCTATCACAAAATCCCAATAAATTATACCAAAGTTTGTGAAAAGAATTAAGGGAATACTCCATCAAAGAGTTCTTTAATTTCATATTACGTAGCATTTTAGTTTTCATTGTCAAAGCTCAGAGCTATGAGCAAAATTTAATTGAGGTGAGAAGTTCATTGAGTATTTTTTCTTCTCTTTTCCATTGTATGTTCAGTCAGTGCTGACTAGCATTTGAGGTGATGTAGTAAATGTAGTGAAAAGTACCCTCCACCCTCCGGGTTCTTTCCTTGCTTATCTGCCTTCAGTGTCTAAACATGTCTGCGCTCCTGTGTGTCACTGAATGATTTATCTGACACATTCTTGTCCTCACCGTTGGCTCCCCATGATGAACCCTGACTACGTGTCTGTGACCCCCACCCCACCCCCCCGGCTTCTGTCTCTTCTGCCATGACTCATGGCGGCTGCAGAGTTTCGCACAGTTTAGCCCAGCAGGCCACGGCGGGCCGCGTCCTCCACGCACCCACCCAGAAGACTTCCTCTCTGCTCGAGTCAGAAACGGGGGAAATTTGGCCCAGATGTGACTTCAAACAAAAGAAAAGCTGCAGGGATTGGAGGTGGGATCAGGCCCATCTTTCGCCTGACCCCGGGACCCGCTCCTTCCTGGCATCTGTCTGTTTTTCTTCTCCACTGCATCTCTTCTGTGCTGAGCTCTTCAAAGTTGTTGTTTTTTTTTGTGTGTTTTTTTTTCCATTGCTCCTTTTATGGCTCGTAGAAGGACAAGGCTGTTTTTAACAAGTGCTGATCCATCTGACCGGCCTTGTTGCCAAACATCATACGCAGAAAGATTAAGAGACGATGTGATACGAGATCAGTGTCTCAAAGAACTTTGCTCTCCTTTGAACCATCAATCACAACATGCATTGTTCTCTGGTTTTCCTCCCCACTCTGCTTCCTCAACTCATACACTATGACAGTACAATGGCCTTTGGAGTAAGTAAGTGTTATAATTCACTCTAATGAAGGTCATTATTATTGTTTGAGCTGCTGAGCTCAGCATGAGGTTTAGCACAGATACGCCAACATGGTCATTTTTTAGCAGTCTTGAAAGCTCGGAATGCGGCTCTGTGAAGCTATTGAGACTCAAAATGCTAACACCTGCATCACAGTTCCTGCACATTTTTCCAAAATTTCCACACTGATCCATACACAAATGGCTTGTTTTGCTGCTTTTCTCTAGACTCAGGGATATTTTAGTACAGAACATTTAAGTAGATTGGATTTGTGTTGTTGCTTTGCGCAGTACGGTGGATTCACAGAGGGGTTATTGACAGCTGCCAGCGAGAAGCTAAAATCTGCTAATACTTCAGACGCCATCGGAAAATGCTTACCACTACAAATGGATTAATACGCACCATGGAAACCGTCTTTATATGTGCAGTCTTCCTAATTCCTAACTGGGCATGTCACGATAAATTGTTGCAGAATCAATTATGATAAACAGCAACAATATTGTTGTTTTGACACCATTTTCAAGTAAATACATTGGTAATTGCAAAATAATGCAAGTTTGCGCTCTCAAAGGTCAATAAACTTTAATTTTGTAAAGAACAAGTCACATAGAAAATGGAAGATACTTAAATAACGGAAGACAAAATAAAGCCACCACATAAAAAATAAACCAAAAACAATAAATAAAATGGAAACAAAAACTAAATTCAACCGGAACCATAAATAAAACAGATTATGAAGTCCAAACAAAATTGGCCTCTAGAAAATATTAAACCAATTTAAATTGACCTCATTTTCATTTGGTTATTGCGACACACTGCAAAAACATAAAATCTTACCAAGTATTTTTGGTCTACTTTCTAATGTAAATATCATAGTAAACTTGAAATAAGACAAAAAAACTAACAAGTTAATTACAAGTTATTATAATATCGATAAAAAAGCAATCCTATTGGCAGATTATTTCTCTTATGACATGGGAAAATGTCTTGTTACTAGTGAAATAATCTCCCTATGGAACAAGGTCTTTTTCATCAATATTAAGTTATTTATTGACTTTTTGGTTTAAAAATGAAATTAACAAAGGGCTTTAAATGGAGATAACAGTCAGGAGAAAAGCTGAAAATAATCTCTACTTATAACAAAACCCTGAAAACCTTAAATGGAACAGCTTCCTTTGTGTTACTTTGACTACAAACACATCAGTGTAACATTTCAGTTGAAAATATGATATTACACAGCAGTTATCTGATATACTAAACAGTAGGAGAACAAGGATGACACGGCAGTTCTGTCAGTTTCTTTTTTTACCTCCCCACCCTCCCAGTTTGCCCTCCATCTCTGCGCGGTCCCTCCCACCTCCTGCCATCCCGCTTCCCATCCCTCTCTCAGCAGAACTACAGGGGCTTGCTTGTTGTCAAGTCGGTGTTTTTACAGCCTGGCATCAGCACAGGGCAGCATTCAGCGCGTCCCCTCCTCGATAAATTCACATCCGAGACCTTGCTTACTGCATGCACCGCCACATATGAAATGGCCCTGATTGAGTGCTGCTAGGGCTTTTGACAGCTTCCCCATCAATTTTCAACTTTTTTTTTTGTATTAAAGCTACTGTATGCCCTGCTGGTAAATCTTCCCGCCACGCTCATATCGCACATGACATTTTGCTGTACAGTGTCTTTCAAAATTATCTATATCCTCCGAATACTTACATTTTTTCTCATATTACAAACCACAAACTTTCACAAATTCCATTGCCACTTTGATATTGTTTTAATTATTTACTTTACAAAAAGAAAAAAAAATCTGTATCTCTAATCATCCTTCATTTGAAAATTAGAACTCCATTTTCTCCTCTTTCTGCAGGTCTAGAGGCAGACTGGTTGGGTGTTGACTTATGTTCTCTCTCTTTTTTTTTCCCTTTAAACCTTTTCCTCCCTCTTTTCCATGTGTCCATTAAATTGAAATAAACCCAAAGCAATTTCTAATAAAGCATATACATAAAAAAACAACTTGGTTTTGAATCAAAAGTGCCAAGTTTTTCAACCAGCCTTGGGCCGTTCCAACACAAAAGTAACTAACACGTCTTTTGCAGCTTCTAACATTTTTTCCCCCCCACAATTGTCCTTTGATTCAAATGTCCTGATCTCAACACGTTGACAATATAATCACCACAATGGACAAACACTACAAAAACATAAACTCTTATCAAATCTTTTTCTAGTGAAAATATCTTGGTACACTTGAAATAAGCCAAAATTGCATTACAAGCAACTTTTAATTAAGATATAGGGGCTTGTTTTAAGCAATCAATTTTTTAGTATTGATGAAGAAGCACTAATAGACTAGTAGATTATTTCACTTGTAACATGAGAAATATGTCATAAGTGAAATAATCCATCAAAAATGCATTTTAATCCAACATTGTTTGTTGTGAAAGAGCAAATGATGCCTTACTTAGCGTTGCACTTTAACACATCCCAGTTCAAATATGTTGAACGTTGTCATTGTTTTGTTCGAAAATGTAAGTATAGTTTTTCATTTGTAACCCTGATACATTTGAACAATTAAAGAAGGTGTGGATGGAATACAGTTTAACCTTTCATCTCAGAAGATGAGTTTTCTCGTCTAAATGACATCATATCCTGCTTTAGTTGCTGTATTTCCTCCAGTTAAGAGACTTTGTGAAGTTTAGAAACTGGCCAGTGGTCGACCAGTTTCTATTACACTATAAGAAAGGAAAGCAAACAACAAAATCTCTTTAAACAGCAAAAAAAGATATTATCAATGTAATCATAAGAAAATTCAACAAAAGTAAGATGGAAAGCTGTTTAGCTCTTCACATTTATAAGGAATTGAACTCGGTCTCAGAGCAGATAATGAACTTCTGACCAACATATAAACATATGGAAACAGCATTAATCTTTCACGTGCCACATTCCTGAGAAAACGTAATCAATAGTGTTCATTTCTCCCTCAAATGACATCCTGATGTTTAAAATGAACAGACACAAATGCTTAGTTTGAAGGAGAACTGAGCTGTAGCTGTATTTTGCAACATTGCCTGTACGGCTGAGTAAAAAGCCTCCGTGCTCCAGGAGCAAAACATACGGCGTGTTGTCGACTGATTCGTCTGGTTGGCTCTCCTCAGAGCCCCGCCGCGGCGTGAGCCGTATGCAGATTGATAATCGACAGGGGCAGACGTAATTACGCCGCCTTGGAAATTAATGAATGCATTGATCGCCCACTCTAAACATAATCAGCATATTTTTCCTCAAAGCCTAGCGAATCTTGAGCGACGGGGCCCCGATTACATCACCGCTCGCCGTGATACTGTGGTTTCCCACACTCAGGCTCCTGAGAAGAGTCTCGCCAAGACTTGCCGAGGGGAAAGAGGTTTTTAAACACTCATGCTGTTGGCACCTTTGAAGTGCCTCTCAGTGTCCAGATGTAAATTCATGCAGGAGGGCGGCGGGGAGGAATGTGATAAGCTAATGATGTCTTCAGGGACTGGAGTGGATACAACCAGGGGGAGAAATATATCTGCATATCTAAGTGGATCGTTTTTTTTCCTTTTTCTTTTTTAAAGCCCATCTACTCTCCGTTAGAGTCTGGGGCCTGAGCAGGAGCAGATGGACGGAGCGGGCTTTGAAGTTCTCTGGGGTCATGGGTATCTGTAGTTTTATCACGCCACACATGCGTGCCGAGTAAATATGCCACACCAAAACACAGGGCAAGGCAGGGGGAATTTCCACTTTGAGATTTGAGAGAGGGTGCACATGGATGTTTTACCATTTTACTCTGCCTTTATGGAATGTGGATAGAAAGAAAATGCCCTGCAAAGGGATTGAATCTACCTACATTTGTCATGTTAAAAAACAAAAACAAATTTAAATGTACTTTATCTTTTTATGGTGTAGAATAAATATGGGATAAGGAAAATGAAAAGAAAAATGTTTTTTACAGTTTTGCAACTTAAAAATGCACCTGCCTATTTATCTATTTCTCTATTAAATAAAATCCACATGTCGTCAAATTACTTGCTAAATTCCACCTCTGGAGGAGTCGGCTCAGGTGGAAGAATGTGTTGACATGACAACCACTGATTGTGCGAAATGTAACTCTTTGGAAAACGTAAAAAAAAAAAAAAACATGCAATACACTATCATACACATATTTTGGTATTGATCCGATACCATGTAAATACAGGGAAAATATCGCTGATGCCGATACTGATACCGATACTTTTTGAGTTTGATATGTCATTAAACATCTGACCTGTAGGTGTTTGTGTTTTTTTCCCTGTGAATAATTTTGTTCAAACCTAGCACTAAATACACACAAAGTTTATAGGGATCTCTATAATATTCTAATAACATAACATGAATTATGTGAATTTTTCCTAAATAAAGTGCAAAATATTATTTGAAAGCAAATCAAAACAAAATTTTTGAAGTAGAGTTGAGAAACTTTAATGCAAAAAATTTAAATTAAGAGAGGGAATCTAAAACTAAAGAATCGACCTTACCACGGTTGCATGGATCCAATATTTATACCTATTTGGTGTTTATTATTCATATTTTGGATCGTTCCACCTCTACTACACATCCTCCACATACCACCTTCATGCTCAAGCATGGTGATGGCAGCGTCATGCTGTGGGGGTTACTTCTGTCAACAGGAATAATTAATGGAAAAATTCAAGGAGCTTAATCAGGATCTAGAAGGATTTGGGCCCCTGAGCTAGAGCCACATTGGGTGTCCTATAGGTGCAGAAAAAATATTTTACTAATGGAAATTACAGTAAATTAATATATCAGTCCTATAAGCTGATATATGGTAGGTTTCATACGTCCACTGGTCAGTAGTTCCATGTTGTTCCCAAAGAAATCTACTATAACTTCATAATTTTCAATTACTTTAGTGTTGTATGCTGTATATAGTAAAAACGCATGTCACAATTTTCACAGTATGCATGCATAAAATACCAAAAAGTTTGAAAAGCGTAGAAATTTGAGAAAGTAATATCACAAAATGTTAAGAACTTAATTGGGTGTGAATATTTTGGCAATACAGTGCGCAGCATGCAGTCATCAAACCTTAAAAGAATGCACCAAACAGACTCACTTCATCAGAATAATACACGTTATAAAAAATAAAGCGCTAATACTATTCCAGCCTTTTCTCACGTAAATGCCGTTCGGCTATTTTGCTTGGCAACAATAAACACAATTAAATTAACGGGCCGTATAATGGCGCTGGTGTGTTTGTCCTCTCAGGGCCCCTCAGGTAGCTGTAATTTTTATTCTCATTTGCGTGCTTGAAAGAGACATTCCATAATGCAGCAGCGGCCGGGAACGAAGTGTACCGCCGCGAAGCACGTCCATCAAAGGGAAAATAAAAATAGGCCGTTTCCTCTAAATTCACTCAATCAATAATGCATGCCGTGCAGAGAAGCTTGATTTATGAAGGAATTAAACGTTGTGGACTGGGGCTTCGCAACAGCCGTCCGTCCCAGGGACAAGGCAGACCAAATTGGACATGAAAGGAGGGGACGTTTGGAACAACCCAATCGTCTCGTGACGGAGTTGACGAGTCGGGCCGTCGCGGCGCGTGCGCGAAAAAGACAGACGGTGGTTTAAACGGGCGCCTTGTTATTTGCTGCCAGTCTGGTGTATGATTTATATATGTTGAAACGGGTCACTAGAAGTCAAACATTAATACCGCTCGGGAACCGGAGGCAGAGATGAAAGGGAAAATGTGCACCTGCTGACCCGTGTGGATCCTGTGACTCCCGTGTGCCTTTCTGACCTCGACTGCAAGATGGGGGGAAAACAAAGAACATGACAGGTTTAATTTCATTTCTTTTTTTTTTTTTTAAGTAAAACCGGGGCCTTTGAATCTGCCCGTGTTATGGCTTTCATTTGTATTTCATTTCTTTTCTGCCTCGGTGGATATAAATTAAATAGAAACTGCAATAAGATGAAATGGCTTAAGCTGATGTACCTCTGAAATTTGATGCCTGAAATTGCATAATGGCCACAAACTACCATGCTGCACCACTGAATCATTTCTTCGTAGCCTAAAACAGATAAAGTATATGTTCTGTCATCATTCAGCTTTCAGGTTTACATTCAGCTCAGATCAAGAGTCGGTATATTGTACTTTTAGAGGTAAGTTGGTTAATAAATGCTGAAAAGTGTGTAAATCTAGCTAAGATGGGGATACTTTTTTAGCTTCTGTTGTCAAAATTGGCCCTTTCCACAATCTTGGAAGAGGTGTTGAGATTAAAATGTCTATCAAGCACCTGGTGAAAAGACAACTTCTGTCTAACCCTGTTTTAAAAAAGAGAAATACGCCTCACTGCCCAGGGCAACATTCTGCCAGGGGGCGGCAAAAGCATTGAAAATACTTTAAGTGTTCTGCCACTTTTATATTGTTCTCCTCTCTGTGTTGACAGAGTGTTAAATACTCAACTAGCAGCTAAAGCCATGACTTTAGATTCACTCTCTTTATGATTACTTTGTGCTACTCTTATCACTCATTCAAAAATCTAAATTACTTAAGAAACAACTGTTTATAAACTATACTTAATCTGACTATTTTACTATTTTTTCATTTTAAAAAGAGAAATGTTGGCATTACAAGATGGCGGTGGAAATACACATCTCAGAAGAACAGCATTAAGATGCACAAGCACTGAAAAATCTAATATTTATAAAGTTGTTCTCTACAATAACAGATGAATGGGCAACACTACCGAGTTAAATCCATTCAGGCACTGCACAGTGTGATGAAAAATGCTAATATTTTGATCATAGTCATGCTAGCACCATTAAGTTTTTAAGCTATGTTAACTACTAGCAAATATTTGGCACTCTGATCCATAAATTGTGAGATTAAGGCTGAAGCAGTAAATCCAAACAGGGCCAGGGTGTAACTTATAGTTTAATGTTTTCCCCTTGGCTTCCTAAAACATTAACATCTGCGGCCGCAGCCCTGTATGTTTTTAGAAGCTTAAAACGTACATTTTATAGTTTATAGGTTAATTTTGGTGGCTTTTCCACTGCATTCTCTGTATGAGTAGAACCAGAGGGTGGAATGGTGAGGCGGAGGAGCAGAGGAGATAAAGAGTGCAGCAGACACGCGGGACATCTTAGGATTTGGACAGGTGAAGAAGAGGTTATCGGATAGATAAGGCGTGGAGTTATCAGCTTGTCACAGTTGAAAGTGACCCTGGTTGCATAAGAGAACATGGAGTGTTCCAACAAACAATTCACCGGACGACTGTCATCAGTGTTGAGGCTGTAATTACTTCCTGGTGTTTGACTTGCGCTGGGAACAATTGAAGTAATGACCGAGACGAATGCGAACTCAATCAGTGGTCATTTCTGTTTCATTTCTAAATCCACAATCCAGCAGAGCACATCATGCACTCGTTTCAACATTAAACATGTTCAGACATGTTTGATTAGGGTCAAATGTTACAACCTGAACACCACCTCTGGGTTTATTTTAGTTGGAAAAAAATGTAAAACTTTCATGATTTATTTCCCCATTTGTTTTTTTCCCCAACATTATTATGAGTGCATGAGGGAAATAAAAGAGAGAAGTAGGGTTTTGTATGTATTTCAATACATATAAAACCCTACTTCTCTCTTTACAAGTCATAAACTATGACTGTAAATCCAACATGGCTGCCACAGTCAAGAAACATTGAAAGTTGGAGCTATTTGCACACACGCCA
>CAEFZX010007297.1:0-29771 GCA_903066825.1 Alfaro cultratus | reverse complement strand
TAGAAGAATCAAGAAATATATTTATTTTTTGAGTATATACATAAGCTGATGTGCCTGTCTGAAACTTTACTAAGTCCATTTTGGCCCAGAGTTTCGGCTTGAGAAGTTTCCTCTCCTTGCTGGTGACACGAAACACTGTATCAGACTCAGTCACAGAGACTTTATTGAAATGTTGACTGATTAATAGCATTATATCTGCATCGTTTTTGATGCTTTTATTCATGTGTACCACCGTAATTCCCCCAAACCCCTCTTAACTCTCTGTTCTTTGTTGAGTTTGAGTGTGACTATTTCTGACCGGAATGTGACAGAGAGAATGAGCAGGGAGAACGAGAGCACATCTTTAAACATGTTAGTGTGTATTTTGCGTGTCTTTGTGTGTCATTTTAGCATTGTTTGATTTCAAATCAGTAAAATGTCCTCTGGCGTTTGACGTGTTGCATTCAGATCAGGAGTGCTGATTCAATGAACGGATTCTTCATGTTCCTTTTATTTTTTTGATTACAAGTATTTTTTTAAAGGTTACTCAGGATTCATGCAAAGTTGATTAATTATTTTGCAAGAATTTATGTCATTCATATGAAATACACTTTAAAAACTAAAGAAATTAAAAAAAATGGGGTGATTGAAGTAGTTTGTAATCTCTTAATGAACTTTACTACAAACAAATTCAAGCAGATGGAGTCCTCTGTGGTAGAGGGGCATGCAGAATGTGCTGTCTCTTGGTTTAATTCATACACTGTTTGCAAAATCGTTTTACAGCCTCACTGGAGAAGAAAATAATTATGATTGTCACCAGACTGCAAATCTCTTTTCTGCAACAACCTAGCAATCAGTTTTGCAGTTCTCAAATAATATAGTAGGATTTTGTTTTGACATCATATGCTAGCTTTGTTTTTATTTTCAACTACTTCACATAAGACTTTTATCCAAACCCACAATTTAGCCAGTGTGCAAAGAAAAGATGCCCTATTTTAATGTCTCTTTTGTTTTGTTTATATACACAAATATATATATATATATATATATATATATATATATATATATATATATATAACATATAAAATGTCACAAGGCAGGTTAAAAACACAATAGTTCTCAATCTGTTTTTCAATTTCTGTCTAAACTCTTGGCATTCCACTTAATATGATATTTTATCAAAGGGAAGGCAGAATTGTTACCTAGGTCTTTTATCACCTTATTAACTCATAATCCCTGCAGAAAATGTTAAGCAAGCTAAGTAATATTTAATGACAGAAAATAAATACCTTTGTGCACATTTTAATACCAAACAAGTGTTTAGCCACTGTACAAAAAAGTATGTGCATATAAATATATATATTTTTGAAATAATCAAATGAATGCATCTGTTTTCTACACGCAGCTGACATCTTGTACATCCTGTAATTATGACCTTTTTGTGTTTCCAGAGTGCTCATCTTTTTTCCAAATGTGAAACTTGTGTAGGGAGCAAGGTTTTATTTTCCTCTGTGCTCCAGCCTCACGCCTCCCTCCCCTTTTTTTGTACCATAACCACTCTTGTCTCCTCTATTTACTCTCTCACTGTTGTATCGCTTGATCCAACTAGTGCCAAACTTTCCCCGCATCTTGTCATGTGTTGGCTGTGACGTGCTGATCTTTGACGTTTCTCCCGGCTCCATTGCTGTTTGTGCAAAAGCAACACATAGCGACGGAGGCGAGAGTTCTGACGAGCCCGACTCCAGTTCTCTCACGTGGACCCGAGCCGGATCAGAAAGCCGTGGTAGCTCCTGACCTGACATTCTAGCTCATTACGTTGTAAATGGCTGTTGACTTCTCACTGTGCAGTCTCCCAAACCACAGAGTCATCTGTGATTGTGCCATAAATACATCTATGAACAGTTGTTACCCTTATGTAGCATCAGTATACGAGCATTTGTCTAATGTAATCATTCACCCGTATCTTTAATGTGGGACAGCCAATTTTTGTTGTTATTTATAGATGCCATAAAACAACCATCCCTAAAGTATCAGCTGTCCTCATTGATTTTTTTGTATTATTTTATTTGGGGTCTTATGGGTTATTTGTGTGTCTGTCGGTCCAAGCTATACATTGTTTTGTTCTTTTTGTTCCACACCACGTCAAAAAAAAGAAGAAGCTAATATGCAATCAAAAACCACAGCCACATATGGGTTTTCACATAACACCATCTGTTTCAAGAGGTTGTGCGAATCTTATCTTCAATTTATCAGATTGAACAAGACTCAAACTGTCCTTTTTCGTCCCTTACTTCCATTCCATGTTTTCCCATTCAGTAGTTATGCAGAATGTCAGACAATTAGGAGCTGCCGCTGCTGCAAAGTAAGCAAAACACTGAATGTAAAATGTTCAGTTTCTGGAAGAAGACTGCACATGAAAGAGACATTCAAACTTTTCAGGGTCTGACCTTAAAAGTAACAGAAACTACAAACGTGTAGCCAGCATTAAAATTCAAAATCAACGTTAATGGCAAAGATTGTGTGCACAAAAATAAGGAATCTGACTCCAGCTTCTTGTCCTTAGAGCATATAGAAATTATACACAAATATATAAAGTTTAAAGTTAATAAAATAAACGATAAAAGGAACAGCACATGCAACTGTGTTTACAGCCAATTTTCTTTCTATTATAAAGAAAAAGAAGGGAAGAAATAAAGGACAAAAGAGTTCAAGAAATGCATTGTTTTAAAATTATTTCAAGAGTTTGTTTTCAATAATTTCATTAGCTTTTTTTTTGCACTCAAAGCTGCCGGGGTTGAAATTCTGATACTCCTCATGTTGTTGGTCTTTTGTGGATCCTATTGTTGGATACAGAAGTAGAAAGAGGATTGTTGTTTGTAGTTTTCAACTGGTTTCTGACGCGCCTCTTAAAGAATCCCAGCCCACTCCTCTTTGGGAAAATATCCCAAGCTCCTTCATATTTAATAACTCTCTGAGATCGACCTTTATCTTGAGGTCAGCCCCAAAGTCATGTAAGTCAGGGTTTTGTCCAGGTCTGTTAATAGCATTTACTGTACTTTGGTCTTCATGATGTACTTCTATCACCAGCATAATATTTTGAGTTAATGTCATGTTGGAGCAAAGACTAGACCCAGTTTTGATAATACCTTTTCTTGTTAAATTTTCACATATCTTTCTTTATGATTCATTTTAACTCGACATGATTCCCAGTTGCAACAACCAGATTTTACATTTGGGCCAGTGCTTTTTGGTGTATAGACCTCTTCCTTCTTTCTCCAAACAAGCAGTGTCTCTGTAGCCAAAGAGCTCTGGTTTTGTCATATCCTTGCTAAGGACCTGTTTCGGGAATGGATATTCTTTCTCTTGGATGTTCTTAGGAAGATCTAGTTTGGTTTGAAGGTGTTTTTCCTAGAAAGGTGGAATTCTTTCTGGACTGCAGTTCATTTCTGTGCAGAGCTTTAGCAATAGTTTTCATTGAGGTTAAGTCATTCATTTCTGTCTTGGCAGATGTTGTGGGGTCTTTAGACACATCTGTCACTAATTTTCATTACAGGCTCTTTCACCTCTACGTGCTGCCAAACTTGTTCTGTGGTTTGCTGCTTTCTTTCAATTTCTTCATGATACATTTCCTTAGTTCTTGACATTTGTAATTGCGTTTTATGTAAATTGAGAAAAACACCTTCATGTTAACTTGATTTTTTTTCAACTGAGCATTAATGAAATGACAGCTTTGGGAAGTAGTGTTTTTGACTGTGATCATAACAGGGTCAGTTCTTAAGGCAGGTAAAAAATGTGACTTTTGGCGTCATTTTGTGGAATGACTTCATTTCTGTAGTAAAAAAATAGGCATCCAAAATATATGTAGGATGCTTGAAAAAGATGTGTTAAATATTCTTTACCACCACTTTGGTGCATAATGTGGTTATAAAAGGCGGAACATGAATCATAGGATATCAGTCCCAGCTTCAGGAAGTCTGTTTGGAAATATTTCATTAAGTACTACTTTAAAATACTTCATATTTATACGTCATCAGATGTTGTGCTGATTCTTTCTACAGTGAACACTGCCAGCATATAATATTGTTATTATGGTGGCTAAGAACCACCAATTTTAAAACGCTAATATTGACAACTACAGCTCACTCTCTCAACAATATTTTTCTAACTGGTATTCACATGGCAATACACAAACAGATCACAGGCAATTCCACAACTTTGCAAGCAACAACCAGAATTTTAAAGTCTGCTTTTCTAACATCCTGCAGTACCTAACTGTGCTGCAATGCTAACATAAACAATGCTAATCACAGGAAAATTATTATTCTGTTCCTTAAAACAAATCATAGAAAATTTTTGTTATTTTTTTTTAGGCAATTTCTGGTAAGCTTCATTGTGTTGACTGCTGCATTACATGTCACAGCCAAACGTTAGCTATTAAGTAAAATTTAAAACTTCAACAGAGGTCATGTTTCCTTAGCTTCATATTAGTAGCTGATGTTGTCTGATGTGTGAACCCTGACCTGTGTGTCAGGTATACTTAGAGTAATTTAGTAACAAGGATCATAACATACTGTCGGCAAAAATCTGTAATTCACATCTGTGATTCAGGTAAGTATACAATGCTTTGCATCTTGCCTGTCTACCTCTGATTGGAGAAAGATCTAAAAAAGCAATTTGAAGTTGGCCTTTTGATGCGTATGAAGTCTAGTTGTGGTCTTTTATGTCTTCTTTTCATTCTATTAAGTTAACATTCCTAGTCAAACTGTATTTAGGTATCCCAGTATATATTTCAACCAACACATCTATGAAGTATTAGATTCTAGAAACAGTTTGCACTGAACAATGACTTTTTTACTTCAAGTTAAAAAGAAGAAAATATTTTTTTTTTCTCAGACGTGAGCCCAAAGATAATTGAGTTTTCTTCAGGTTACATTCTGTGAAATGTTTCTGCTAATGAAACATTTCACTAGCAGAAATGTTTCAGAACAGTTGGAGTTGTTAAATTAATAATAGCATAGAATTACGAATAATACAAAGCCTCATTTGGGAAAAAATAGCATTTAAGAATAACATTTTTGAAAGAAAAGGAAGGGCAAGTTTATGAATACACACAAAAAAATAAAATAAACATGTACACTACCAGGATTCCAAAAAAAAAATACAACAAACATGTTACATATAAACACAGTACATTATTAGTACTGATAAGCACCATTTATCAGAAACCAGTCTTGCAAAGTCAGTTTCTAGAAATCCATCAGGGTTGCATTTGCTTTCTAAGAGAAAGATTTTCCACATAGCACTATCCCTGGAGAAAGGTTCAGAGTCAGTCCAGATGACGTAAATCTTGGTCTAAAGCCAATTCCAATACACAGTTCAGAACTTTCTTGGAAAGTCCGTTAGTCCCATTTGGCCAGACAAATTCTGTATGAATAGCTGGTGTCATTAATCTCCCCAAAGCTGTCCTACAAGATCAGTGCTATGAACCATCATTGGTGTACATAATATAAATCATTGACCTAAACCATCGCCGCTGCGCCAAGGTTCACAGGCATTTCGTTTCTGGTTGCAGGAGCTCAGGGAATTAAATCAATAGCCCATCCGTGCTCCCAGGATGTCCATTCAGCTCCTGGTGCCTCCCCTGCTGTTCAAAAGTACTGTGCAAACATGCATATGTGCTTATAAAAAAATATCTATAGCACTTGAATAAACTGATTGTTGTGTTAAGATGTCAGTGGGGCATATGGATCACCAAAAGTCCTTTTAGAAGACGAATATGCACAGGTGAATCTGCGCACTGCAGCAGACGAACCTACTTGTGGTAAGGAGTGCCTTCTGAGCATTGAAACCTCTGCTGCCTGCGGATAGCACAAATGGAGTAAGGTTTGGGCTGTAGGGTCATTCCAAGTTTGGGAGTTAGAGTTGGAATGGTTCGTGGAGGGAACTGAAGATGAAACCTCTGCAGCAATGTGGTGAAAAATAAGAACATTTCCATTCGGGCCAGCTGCTCACCCACACAGTGACGCCTCCCTGAAAATACAACATGTGCTCATTTAAATTCATGCTCATGTAGAAATAACTGGAAGATGTGGCTACTATGTCCTTAAGTCCAAACAAATGAAAGTTCATAAAAACATTACAGAAGGGAATCATGGAGGTTTTCAGAGAGAATGAATGAGTGCAACATGTGTAAAAAAAGTTCTCCACATGTGGACATAAACATATATGATAATACATGCTGGATGTACAAGGACACATGAAGTAGGCAGCATTTACTTAATGAGTATTCACTAACAAGACTGCAGGATGAGCAGAATACTGCAAATTTGTAGTTGAAGATAAATTTTGAATTTTGTTGAGCCAACAATTGTTAAATTACATCCCCACTGAACCCAAAATTACAAAAAATACTGTGATTTAGACTAATCTTAAAGCCTAATCAAGATAGTATAAAAGTTAAAAAAAATCTGAATTATTGTTTTATAAAAATAATATTCTGACTTTCAATTAAAATGAAAAAAATTGTTTTAGAGAAACAAGGGAGAAAAGAGAAACTTAAGTAAAAAGAGTGAAACTTAAAAGTTGTAGGTTGCCAGGTGTAACATGCACCTGGCAACTACAGTAAATTGAAAGTAAGAACTAACCTAAAAGCTGCATCCATTCAGTCATTTTTGCTTTACCTGATGTTAAGCTAATAAGCAGAGGAAATTTCACAAAAGGCACTAAAGTATTTTCCCCACATTGTAAATAGTGACAATGTTTTAGGTGTAATTTACTGTTTAATACTTTCAGGTAGTTAGTAAAATATTTTTAAAGCAGAATTTATAAAATGCCTGGAGAAAAAGGCACATTTCCTATAGAAAGTGAATGTTTCTTTAACAAAATCTCAGCTTTCATTTCATAGGAGGAGCACAAGAATACTGACCTAACGAGAACGGGAGGAAGGCCTCACGCCTTATGAAGTTGCCACTGCTGTCCAGAAACCTTTCTGGTAAGAAGACTCCTGGGTCGCTCCAGTACTTCTCATCAAAGTGCACTGAGTAGAGATTTGTGATCACCATGGTTCCTTTAGGAATCGTGTACCCATTGACTTTTGCATCCTGGGAGGTAGCTCGGAAAATACCAAGAGGCACAATGTTGCAGAAGCGAAGGATCTCATGCAGAACAGCTTCCACATAGGGCATCCTGTGCTTGTCCTCAAGAGAAGGTGGCCTCCCATTGGTCAGTACACTGTCGATTTCTCTGTGCACCCTCTCTTTGCATGACAAAACAGGGAAAATTACTCATTTGTTCAAAACAGAGAAATGCATTTTGATCAAACCCACTTGTTTTAATGATGGTACATCTTACACTTACCTTGTATGTTGGGGTAGAGGGCCATGTACAGCATAGCCCAACGCAGGGTGTTGGTTGTGGTCTCTGTGCCGGCGATAATGAGCTCCCCCACGGAATAGATGAGGTTCTCAAAAGAAAAGGAACTCCTGGGATCTCCAGCGTTCTGCTCCAACTCGTCCAGATAGGCATCAACATAGTGGCGTGGTGCATGGGGCACCCTGCCTTGGGAAAATCCTATTATAACCTTCTGCAGGAAGTCATACACCTCAGCAGCATTGTGGAACAGCTTCTGGTGTTTTCCAAAGGGCAGATATTCAATCCAAGGAAAGGCGTTGTAGAGGAGAGCCCAGCCGCTGACAGCCAACTCCACGTTCTCACTGAAGATCTCAATCATATGCTGGAAGTTGCTGTCATCGTAGGTGAAACGCTGGCCAAAGATGATCAGATTGGTGATGTTTGACACGGCATTGGTTACAAGATGTTTTGGGTTGAAGGGTTTTCCCTTGTATTTGTCAATTGAATCAACTAAGAACATGCACTCTTCTGTGATTCTTCGCTCAAACAGTCTCTGGCTGCTGCCATAGTAGCGGAAAGAGTTGCAGGCCAGCTTGCGATGATCAATCCAGCCTTTCCCATACTTAGAGTTAAGAAGACCTTTGTAAAGTGAAAAATAAAAGCAAAATAAGTTGCATTATTCAAAATCCAACCATTGTGTCATTCTATGAACTTGTGTATGAGAAACATAAGTCAGCAGCTTACCACCCATTTTGGTCATTTTATGAAATAGTGGCAGAGAAGGGCGATCAGCAAAAACCTCACTCTGGTGATAAAGGCATTCTTTTACACAATCATAACCATTTAATACCACGGTCATTATGCCTCCCAGGTCAAGACTGAAAATCTGAAAAAGAAACAGGAACATGAAGTCCTTTTTTTTTTTCTTCAGTCACATATTTAAAAAAATAGGGCTAAATTAACTAAATGCAAGTTATATTTTCAAATAATATAAAAAAAATCTGCATGGCTAAAAGGATGTCTATGTGGCTTCTTGGGAGGAGATTTTCATTTCTCGGAACTCCTGATTTGTCAGCTGTCCTGCTCCAATCAAATCCTCCAGTCTGCCAAATGTTAGGGCGAGTCTCCTTTGTTCGTTTCATAGCTAATCCCAAGACTGTGCACGCTCGAAAGTGCGGAGGAGGGTCATGCCCTGCACGGTTTGCAAGCGGCGCGCCGCGCAATGCGCTCCAGGGAGTTCGAGTCTTACCTGCCCGTGAACTTCGCTTTGCCTCTTGAGAAAGACGTGCGGCTCAGTGGCGAGAGAAAAAATGTTTCCTATGATTGGAATGGGAGATGGACCGGGAGGAAACCCGGGGGGTCTCCTCTGCTTGACGAGCTGGCGCACCAGCAGGAAAGCGAGGAGAACGACAGCCAGGCAGCCCAGAGCGAGCAGCGCCTCCGCGCGGGTCACCGGCATCAGGGACGGAGATTTTAGGGAAACCATCTCTGCAAAATGCTCTCCTGCCTGCTAAAAAACTCTGAGCCGACCCCGGTTTCTCCTCCGAGGAACTGAAGCGCATATGTATCATCTTGCATTTATTCTATCCCCCGCCTCTAAGCCCAAGATTGGCCAGAAAGTTAGAGTCAACTGTTGATGAACTTTGTTCTGCTCTTGATCAATAATCTCCCTCAGTTAGATGGTTATGAAGTGGACTTTTTAAAGGTCATTTAAAAATTACTAACAACTCTTGCAGTCTATACAGCCACCCCTTATGTAAACTGTTATTGATAATAAAAATATTTTAGATCTCAAAAGCTGTCATATATCTATAAATTAGTATGACTTAGACAAACATGCAGGCAACAGTGCATGCTCAAAGATTATCAATGGCACATGACATAATACACATCAGACAATTAATTGCAAATTTAAATCTATCACTGAGGAAGAAAAAAAGAATTACCCTCATGTGCATGTTAAGCAATCTCTGTTTTTAGGATACAATAAGAGCAAAGGATTTTGCAAGGACTTTGGGCGCAGCTTGCTTGAGCGAAAAATGCTTGTGTCAGAAGAAAAGGTGACATAAAAGTGAATTTAAAAGGTTCTTGGTGCTTTAAAGTTTTTAAGTAAGCAATTGGTTTTATGCCCACATTATTGTTATGTTTGAAACCTTCCTAAAACCACAATAAGTACAGCAAAACAAAACATAAAAAAAAAAAATCCTCAAAACAGTAAATAACTTTGTAAATCTTTCATGACTTAAGTATTTAAATGTTTTGTATTTGTCAGTGCATAAAACTTAAATTAACTGGTAATGAACAGAGAAAAATACAGGTTTTAGGTTGCTTACAGGAAAGCACTTGTGTAAGCTCCAGTTTACTATTCTGAATTTATTACACTGTCAAAAGTAGTTGTTGTTTATCATTACATTGAAGTTGAACAAATTAAATTACCAATAATTGCAAAAAAATAAAAAATAAATATGAGCAACACTTTGCTTTAGTGACCAAATATCTAGCTGGACTGGTGTTTCTAGGAAGTAGAGGTAGACGTGTTCTTGGCTTAACTAAACAACCGTTGGCAAAACACAACAAGGTATTGACAAAAGAAGAGATTTAGCAAGAGTTCTTTGGAAAAGCAAAAATAAACATCAACATTGTGACTGGACTTTAGGAGAGAAGTCAACATTTTAAAGTCGGCATGATTTTCGTTGGAAAAAAACGTTGCAAAAAAGCTTTGATGTCAGTGACTACTATAAAACCAAAGACAAGTGAAACACATTTGTCCTAAAATAATTTTTTGAACATTGTGTACTCATGTTGTGCTCAACACAGTCTGGTAACACATAAATATTTTTGCAAGATTTTACTAATCACTTAAATTAAGTGATAGTAAAGATATGTTTTCTATCTTAGGCGAGTCTTTATGTAAATTAGATACATTATTTGAAATCATTTTGAAAGGTAACAGCATTTTGGAAAATATTTAATCTATAACTGAGAAGAAAGAATAAAAATGGTATGTAACTCTACCTATCTACATTCTTAGGCCTTGCTACTGACTTCCACATAGCTTCATAAAGAGTTTCTGATTGAATGTAATTTTGAGTAAGTCTGGTTAAATGTTGCCAGGATTTTTGCAAAAGTTAGCCCAGTATTCTGCAGCAGGTTGTTTCACCCCAACACAATAGAGGTTCTGCTATACATGCAGAGGTGAAAGGTGAAGGCATGTTCTGCATTCCAGACTTACATGAGTATGCTTAAGGCCAGCAACTCCGCAGAAATGTGAGGACAGGATGGCACTGTCTTAGTAAAAAACAAACAAAACGTGGTGATATTTGAAAAATGCTTGTTTTTAAGCAGACGATTTAAACTGAAAGTGCTTGAAAGGCTGCACACCAAAAATCTGCCATGCACTGTGGTTCTTTATGATTAGTTTCTTATTAGTCAAAGTTGCATCTTTCTGTACTGAGGCAGGTGGTACATTTCTCTTTTCCCATCTTTTCAGATAACCCAAAGTGCTCCTGAAGACCCCTCAGTCATTCAGATTTGTAAGGATACTTATTTAGCATATTCTCTCAAATGACTTAGATTTCATCAGCTCTCTGGAATAACATCTGGTTGTCATAACGTGGAGCCAATAACCAGAGCCAAATGCTGAAACAAGACTCTGAGACAAGGATATGACAGAACAGAGTCTAGTTGTGCAGTAACTCTCTTCAAGCAACGAGTGGAGATCTCGCTATGGAGGGAAGAGAAAAATCAGCGATTATTATGGTGGAGAAGGTATTTGGTGGAACATCTGAGAGGCAAGTGAGAATGCTCGCTTTTACCAGAAAAACAAAACCCCAGTCCACAGATTTATGTTGGTGAATCTATGGGTTGCAATTGAAGAGACAGGAGATCTTGAAGGAATCAACCGGGAAGTATTCATCACCTTCCTGTGCAATGCCACTCAATTAAAATCTCGCTTCACATACAGTCTGGGCCTTCTCCCATTTCTAATCCTTCTGTTCAGTGAACAGAAGGAGAAGTTGTAATGTTATTGTAATGCTGACTTTCTGCGCTGTTTTAGAATTGTAATCTGCTTGTAGTTTAACCAACAGCAGTGGAGTAGGTAAACAAAGACTTTAAATCCGCGTTGGCCAAATATTTAATTAACATTAACAGCCATCTTGTTCGTTACGTCTGTCTTTACTGTGGGGGATGATTATTTACAGCACAGGCAATTCCCATTAAACTTCATACCGCTCAACTGGCACATTACATATGTCACAGCCAAATGTTATTGACCAGGTAAAATTTGAAACTTCAACAGAGTCCACGCCTCCAGGAAGCAATCATTTCTCAATTGCCAAGCATCTAGAGTCTCTGTGAAAAGCAACTAGCGAAGAACAAGGGGCTGGTTTTTATCAGGCAAACTGGGAAGGAGAGTTTCCCCAAGAATCTTTGACAGAAACCCAGGAAAGAATTACCAACATTACATAGACTTAAAGGAACTTACTCAATGAGTTTATATGGTAGGAAACAAAGGCTAAAAGCACCGTCAATGTAGGTCAACAGACTGCGAGTCTGAGTCCAGCTTAAACAGCTTGCAGGAAGAGATCTGCAACTTTTGTCCTCAAATGCTTCTGGCCTTTTGGCACAGGTTTGCTCCACCACACCTGCATCAAATGATTGGGCTACCTCCATGGCATGTCAGCAAGTTTTACCGAATGTCTAGACATTAACCAGTCATTTCATTTAGGTTTGTTGGGGCAGGGATGAATCCAGAAATTTCTGGACAGTGTTACTTGAGGACTGGAGTTGCAGAGCCCTGGTTACAGGCAATCAGAGGATAACATCACCAAAAAAAGCCACTGCTGTGGGCCTCAACTAAGCATACCTACTGTGGATTTCACCTGTTGGGAAGAGGAAATGAATAGAGAAGAAAACAAATTTGGAGGGGAAAAAGGTGCAGATAGAGAAATAAAAAATAGAGAGAAAAAAAAATCCACCAACAACCTAAAACCTAACTCTAGTAATTATAGGTAGGAAAAAAATTGCATACAGTAGTGTTAGCAGCTTGTGTAATCGACACACCTTTACAACATGGTCTCAGTGGTGCATGGACTATTTTTCTTTGAGAAAGAAATTCTGGAAAACACCTTTCGACTAAACTTTGAAGGTTTCCAGCAGGATTCAACACTCTGTTACCTAGAAGTTGGAAAATATTAAAAAATGCATTAAAGTTTTGATTTTACTTTAAAAACTACAAAGGAAAGTGGCATTAAATTGTGGAATCAAATTAAGAAATACAAATGAAGTAAGAAGTTTCTGTACCCTGAATAACAAGACATGACTGTCTTTCGCTCTGCGTTTGACGTTAAATCAAAAGTGCCTTCTATTTTAGATCCGTTAGGTTTACCAAAATGTGTTAAAATCCAGAATAATGAGAAAGACTGTTTTTGAAGAGTTTTTATTATTCTATTAAAGTTCAAAAGTGTATATACACTGAGATTATGATTCTTTAAAAATCATTTCTAAAGCCCAAATGATGTCCTCACTTTGTAAGCTTTTATAAAGCATTTGACTTATATGGAGCTAAAGCTGTGGATGTATTTAAAGTAACAGCCCAATCATTCTGTTTGCTTGAATGACATCAGAAAAAAATGTCAAAAGGAAGTAATCAAGGATTTCAGGAAAGAAATGTGATTTCAGACTAAAGACAAAGAAACACAGAAACAGGAGCAACTGGGAACATGAAGTAAACAAACCTGAAGGAAAGGTATTAAAGCTAATACAGAAATTAAGATTTACAGAGACAAAGTTTAAATAAAGATTGCCACTCAGAGAATATGTTATGATGAAAATAAAATTTATGTGCTTGGCCATAATTACCATTGTTACATTTGGAGCAGAAAGGAGAAAGCTTTTAGACTGACTGACAAATTGTCCAACATGTAACACAACCTGAACAAAACTATACACATCTTTAACGTTCGTCAGTTTTTAGATGGCAAAAAACCTCTTCTGTGACGGACTGGTAACCTGTCAGAAGATAGATACAATACATTTTGCTTGCTGACTGCTGGGACAGGGTTCAGCTCACTGTGACCCTAAATGAGGTAAAGTGGACAGCAAAGAGATTGATGAAAGGAAAATTCTGTCTTTTGGTGGTTCCAGTCTTAGGAGTGATAAACCCTGCATACCCCACCACAAATCTGCCGCCTACCCCATAGTTTCACAGGCTGAAACTGGCAACGGCTGAGCAATGACTCCATTTAGAAAGAATTTATTTTCCTGTTTTACTCCAATTTGGACTATGTGTGGTAGTTTTATTATATGGATCTTTTGACAGCAGTGCCTCCCCAATAAATTCTTTCCTATCCAGGAACATTGGAATTACTAAGATCATGGGGCAAATCTCCTAACAAAGCCTTTCTGCAAACAGACGTGCAGGCCAGAGCCTTTTTTCTAACAACTTAATGGCTGTGGCAGCAACAACAAGAGGACTAGCAATCCCTATGTAACTTCTAGGCAGGTGTTTAAATGTTAGGTTTGTAATGGAAAGCAGCTGTAGCATACTTCACTTGATGACTATCTATTACTTATACATAAGTGTCCATTACAAAGTGCTCTCTTATGTCCCTTAAACACTTTCGAAACTTAGACCGGATTGTTCAGAGTGGGTAGAGGTCCCTTAATCACTTTAAAGCTTCACTAAATACTTATTTCCTGTTTAATCAGCTGGTCAGAATTACAGCCCCTTTACACCAGAATTATCTTCCACACATATTCTCTTTTGTATCAGGTGAATAGGCTTTGGTCAGTTTAACCAAATATAATAAAGATGTGGCCTGTATCTTTCTGTATGGTATTTCCATGATCTCCTCATGCATGTATGGGTTCTCTCCAGTCCAAACATATGCTATAGATGGATGGATGGATGGATGGATGGATGGATGGATGGTTACAACTAAGCTACAGATTATTCTATTACACAGACTACTTCTTTCACTGAGAAATGCAAAGCTTCATAACGAAAACGGTTGGTGTCAAGAAAAAAAAAAATCAACTTACAGTTCTTATTATATGGCCTTTTATCAGATTTTAGGCCTCATTCAACAATTCTGGATTCTTAGAGCCATCAGATAATTGAAGGACCTTTGACTCTTGTTTTTCCTGCTTCAGTGTCACATAAATGTTCTCAAGCCCACACAAATCTTGACGTTGTTTCTGTTTGGATGAGTTGCCAGTGAATTCAACTGGGACTGTCTCTGACACGTTTTGCAGTGAGTGACGCTGCCCTCTATGTCAAACCTGCTCTCTTGTGTTGTAATTATTTTTCTAAGCCAATTCATGCCGAACTTCCGGATATGTGAGAAGTGAGAGCTAATTGCAGACGGCTCAATACTGTTTTCCCTTTGGAATTAATTTTCTGTGCATCAGTTGGTTCTCATTGGTTAGATCATTCAGTGATGAATGGTAGCATTGGGGTAACATTAAATAAGTACAAAATCCATCTGACTAATTAATGTAGTGCATTACATTCTTGTCTTACAGATGCTTCTGTGTAGTCCTGATGTGCTGTAATTACATTAAAATGTCTGAGCTCTTAATTCTACTGTTTAGTTTGTATTTTTGGTTCCAGAATTGTTTTGATTCCAGTGTGTCAATGTTATTTATTTTCTCCCATCACAATACGGAAAGAAAACTTCATTCTTTTATCATCTGCAGACTCGACTTGTGTAATGGCACATTATCTACAAGGTTTATTAAGAAAGTTTCCAGTTGATCTGGAACATGCCAGTCAAAATCCTACATAGAACTACCAACAGAGACAATATTACTTATTTTCTGGTTTCAACATTACAAACACTGCTTGTAACATACAAATCCCTCAGTGTCCTAGTTCTGTCCTGTACATAATAAATTATTAGGCATTTACATCCCTCAAGAACATCATGTCCAAACCATTCAGAATGTGTTTGGTTTTTCCTCGCATGTTCAGGACAAAAATGAAAAGTAATGCCATCATTTTCCAACCTTATCACTTATGAAATAAGCTTTTTTTAGCTGCATCCTAGATGCTCGTAGCTTACTTTCCTTTAAAGCAAAATTTAAAAAACAAACATTTTTTTTGTTAAACTTTTGCTTATTCGTTGTCAGATGGAAACAAGACAATTACCAATCATTACCAATGGCATGTCTTGCTCTGATGCCTCTCACAATCAGGTTCTAATAGTGTGTGGAGGAGCCAGAGGCTACTTTACTGCTTCTTTTACGTGGCCTGCAGGTCTGCTCAATATCACTAAAAGGCCCATCTACTGAAATGAGTTTTTATTGTTACGTAAAAACTAACATAGAGCCAGAATGCTTTATGAGACATCGTCCACTGTTGTTACATAAAGGGAATTAGAGGAAGGCCTGAAACCAGCAGCAAAGTAATTTGCTTGAAGAGCCTGGATCGACATCAAAGTAAGGAAAGGGGTAGTTTAGTGATGAGACCTCCCTGCGATACTATTAGCACACAAATAAACAAGACATAACAAATTAACTCAGCCCAGCAATTACTATTTGACTGACCAACTAATTGCTGTGATTTTAGTTGATCAGTTTTCTCTGACGTGGCAAATTTTACTGAATCATGCGCACATGTTCAGTTCCGGAGTCCAGAGGTGTTTAGTGCAAAATCTAAATGATGGGATTATTTTCTAATCTGTTTTTTGTTATTATGTGCTTCAGAAAAACAGGAGTTTTTTTGGTCATCTTTCTATAGCTATTCCAAAGGATTTAAAAGCTTGTCTTTGGACTTTGGCCCTCCAGTCCAAGTACCTCAACATTCATAGGAGAGACAAAGGCTGCTGTTGTTTATTCAAAAGGTCAACTCTGCCCTAAGAATTTTTCTTTAGGTGTATGAGGATCCTCAAATGAAGGGATAGACCAGTGTCATGTCTAAAATGAGACACAAAAACATGCCAAAAAGAGTTCTGGACAAACAAACAAAGAACAAAAAATTGGTTACCCTTAAAGAACAAATGGCTCCTTCACAAAAAAGCAAAAATGTTTTTCTTTTCTTTTTACCAGTATATAGGAATAACGCACAACCAATTTAGCAAGGAACGAATTTCAAATTGAATATCTCTGCACTTGACAATAAGAGGTCTGTCATAAAAATAAAATTTGTTACAATCTGTATTTTTTTGTTGTTTTGATTTTTAATCTATTTAAAGAATAGATTTTTTTTTATCACCATCAAGACGATTTTCAAACAGTCATTAGATGAAGCATTTTCATACAGTAGCTGAGCAATTATATCTCTTAAGGTCTTAGATTTTTTTCCCGATCTTTTTGAAGAGATGAGTTTCAGTTCCTGTTCAGCTCAGAGTGACATGATAGCGTCTTTTATCTGAAAATCTTCTCCTTTACAGTTTATTTTTAGTCGCGTTGGTGCATTTCTCAGAACAGAAAAGGTATAATCAAAACTGCTTCTTCAGTCTTCAAATCGTTGTGTCACTTGTGCACATCATACAAAGCAGTTTATCATTCCTTTGAGCAAGTTGCAAATGCTTTTGTACATCATGCAAGTGATTATGTGCACTTCTCTGCTTTTCCATACAGTTTAAATTTTTTATGCCATGTTGATCAAAATGTATTTTATGGGTCTCTGTTGAATTATCTCAACCTCCACATCATTTAAGGTTGTAGTATAACTCTTTACATGGAAAATGCTTGTATATTTACAAATATGTATATATGTACAGTATATGTATATATTTGTATATATTTCTAATAGGCTTTTCATGAACCATCAGTTGGCATTTATATGGCAGGCAAACAGAGGAAGAGACAGACGAGGCTGAGGACATCTGCTGGTTTCCATTAATCCAATATAATCAGGATTTGGTTTACATCTCACAACACAATGCTGGTAGACTTTCTCTCATCCTACTCTTCATCCTTTAACTCCAGTGGAGAAAGTTTCTCAGCATGGAGATTCACGTTATAGGAAAACTGCATTGTAATTCCTACACCACTTCATGTATTATTTTTCTTATGGAAAATAATTCGGAAAAAAACAAACACTTTTGTAATGTGTTTTTTGTATTCTGCAGTGCTGTCTTTTCCTTTCTAGATTACAATGACAATGACATAGTATGTCAATAAATTACAGTAAAAACATTCATTTGAATCTTGTCAAGTCTCTTGCCACTGACCTCCCACAATTACCATCTACAAAATCAAAACCCTACCCATACAGTTTAAAACAAAACATCCCTCCATAGTTCACTGTTATATTGACAACATGACTAATCAATTTGACTGTCTTATCCGAACACAATGAAACAAGGAATTGTCATTCAGAAGCACTGACATGTTCGTTGACACAGATATTTGCTTTCTAAGTATGTTGAAGAAGAGACTGGAGTTAGCAGGTAATCCATTGTATTTTGCTGTTTGTACAAATTGTTTTGAGAAATTTAATTATCGTACTGTTTTGCAAATGTTGAAAATTATATGAGAAATGGACCAAAGTAACTGAAGAAAAACCATAGATAAGGGTAAATACATAAATAATTAAATCTGACCAGCATTATAAAATCCTCCAGGATCTCACCTCAGACTCAAACAGACTTACACTGCATTTCCTTCCAACTTCCTCCTCTCCCTGTTTAGTTCTGGATGTGGATTAATATCTACTAAAAGGAGAGCTTGGCTTTCATGACTGAAACTTCTCAAACTGAATTTCAGCTTACCAGTACGATGGCATTTATGAGTTTTAAAACTAGCTGGTTATTTTCACAGGTATAAACATTATTATCTTCCATCCCCTCTTATTCAAAACATTGACACACCTTTGTGCTTTGAGACCATGCAGCAAATTGTATTTGCATACCAGTTCTCATTTGCTTGCAATAAATTACACATGGTCTCTGATTGGTTCAAAGCTTTGGGGCAAAGCATTGGATTGTCCAATGACGGATAGTCAAGTGTTTACTGAGATATTACAGAAATCCATGTGGGACATATATAAAACCCTGCACTGTGAGAAAGCACAGCAGATTCACAAGTCAGCTCATCGGTTACGACTTCAGACAATCTATAATCACAAGGTTAGTAAGAAGATAAGATTGTTTACCTTTCATAACTGTTTCTATCATTTGTTGTTTTTACAGCGTGCAATTTTAAATGTGATGCAGAATATTTTGAGGAACTTGAGGAACTTTCACTGTACAGAAAAACAAAGGGAGGGAAATGTGAATCTGCTGCATTTGTATTATTAGCTTAATTTGTTTAATAGACAAAACCCTATTTAGAGCTATTCAACTCTACTGGTCGACTGAGCAACCTCAGAAATCCAGACAGAATGGAGGAGAGAAGCAGATTAGGACAAAATGTTAAAATATGAAGAAGCTTAAATCACATTTGAAACTTTTCTCCAACCAAGCTTATATATGTATATTTTAAATGTCTGTACATTGGAACAAAGTGGAGTTAAAGTCTTCTTTGCGTGACCAACAAAGCTGACTGTTTCTCTTTACAGGGAGTCATGAGCATGCTTAAACTCAGGACACTCCTTCTTGGTTATGCCCTTTTTTTCTGCCAGACGTCCTCGAATGCGGCACCATCCAGGTGAGAACTGGAGCATGCTATCTGCAGCAGTTAGACATTTTCAGTTAAGTAACTGTCAAAAGGAAGTTAAAATATATATTTTTTTGAAATCATTGAAATTTTAAAACGTCTTCATCTAGATGGAATTGCTTGTGTCTTTAAGATTACAAGTCTCACTTAAAGTGGATTATCTTCATTTGAACAAGTTTTTGATCTTTTTACCTAATGTTTGTGTCAGAGGCAGAGAGATCAATGCACCAACTGAATGACTGTTTTCTCAACTAGTAAGGAGTCCCTGTCAGATGGGATCACACTATTGAACAAGGATGCTGAAACGTTACTCAGAGCTATCAAAGAGTTCGTGCAGATAACCTCAGATGAACCAGCAAAACAACCAGCTGATGGGGAGAGGTATGGCTTGAATGTTCCAGGTCATCTTTAAATAGTCAATCCTTTCTGTTGATCTAATGAAACGTTCTGTGTACAAGTCCAACAGTTTGAGCTTGGTGATAAATTTGAAGGTATACAGCGAGGTTTCTGAAAAGTATGGGATAAATCAGATGGAATGGATGTGTTCATTCATATTCATTCATTCATTCATTCATTCATTCATTCCTTTATTCATCCAGTCAGTCATTCATTGCTGTCACATCAGTTTTACATAAGTTGTTTGCAGTTCAGCATGAGTTTAGAATAATTATGTTTGCATGATGTCAAACATCCCAAAACAGGCATGACAGACAAACCATAGCACAATGGCATAAAATCTAAGCCGTTTCATTTTTGTTAGCATCATCCACCTTTTAGACTTGTCAGCATGCCTGTATAATATCATATAGAGTTGTTTTGTAAACGCATGTAGCCAAAGGTCAATATCTGCATGTTACTGTCCTGTAAGCCTTTGCATGTTTCTCTCCATCTCCAACAGCTGGAATAGACCCATGTCAAAGCGCTGCACCGGCTTGAGCACATGTGTGCTTGGCAGACTGTCCCAGGATATTCACAAACTGCAAACCTATCCTCGCACTGATGTGGGAGCAGGGACCCCCGGCAAGAGAAGAAGCCTTTCTGAGCTATATGAAAACTACATCAGCACATACAATTGAAGTTCTGAGTTTTACGCCAAATGATTGTTATTCGAGTTTGCTTGTTTGTCTCTCTCCATGTGTTTGTGTCACCAACTTAAAATAATAAAAACAAATTCAAAACTGTTGCAAATATATTCAATACAATAAAAAAATTAACAGCTATAATTGCGCCTAGTAGTTATTTTTTCTTTGTTGCAATTTTGTTCGTTCTTGATGAATTCAACATTCACCATCAAGCTGCTTTTATCCCTAACAATGTTGCTGAACATCAAGTTGTATGAAGAATGAAAGGAAACAGGAAAATATGTTATTGTTTGCATTCATTTAATCACATCAGAAATATTCTAACTTTTTGTCTTTACCCCTCCCCCCCCTTTTTTTTTACAAGCAATTTGACAGCACAAAAACGGGCATGCAACACGGCCACCTGCGTGACGCACCGCTTGGCTGACTTTTTGAGTCGCTCAGGTGGACTTGGACACAGCAACTTTGTTCCCACAAATGTTGGTGCGCAAGCATTTGGCAGAAGAAAGAGGCATGGCCTGATGCAAGACCAGATACATGGTATGTTAGTAATATATTTTTCGAAATCATGTAGTGTAAAGAATAGGAAATTTCTCTTCTTGAAGATATGGGTGAGTTTGAATTTATTTATTTTCTTACTATTCATTTTGGGACTTCTATGACATCGTCCTCTTGTCTTTTCCAGTTTGAAGAGTGGCAAGATAAATACTATTAAAATAAATCTTTATTATTGTATTTTTGTTTTTTTTAATCAGATATGTTTACAAACATTTGGTCCTATCCATCTAAAATGAACCTAAAAAAATTACAAAAATCTACAACAACATCCTGACTTTTCTGCACTTTTGCAACTTTATGGAAGCTATTTTCCTCAAACTGTTGCACCCTTCAGCAAAAATCTAAAACTTTTCTTCTTTTTTTCCCTCTCTTTAGCTCAATAGATCAGGCTTATCTTCAGAGACAAAACTCCATCATCGTCTAGTCACGGTAGAAGCACCTTAAGAAGAAGCAACAGTTCATTCCAGAAACTATCCTTCACAAACATGGAGATGTGTCTTTCATTTAACTAAACGGTCTGTTGTTAGTGATTAGAAAACAAAGCTGCTTAGAGTGACAAGAGCCGACTCATTTTCTCTGCCTTGACTTCTGGCTCATCTGCATTTCTGACCCTTTGCTGCTGTATTACAGTGTGTCAAAATGGAAATGCTAAACTTTGCATCTGTGTAACTTGCACAAATGTTAACAAATATTCTGTGGCTATTTCTGAACATTGATGTAAAACTCTTGCATTTTACTATGGATGAGATAAATTGCCTGTGAAAGATAAATGTTGGAATAATTGCAACAGGGGAGTAGGAATAAATAGTATTTTAGCTACTGTGTGACTGTATTGGATGATTTTAGACATGACTTAACCATTTATGTCAATTCATATTAAAAAGGTACAGACAGAGAATGAAACAGAGGACACCAATAGTTAATATATGTTATATGCAAACTTGTAATGTCAATCTTCAATCTTGAACTGTAGATTGTAGGGAAATTAACATGTCTCTCATTTTGCTGGTTACAGTAAGTTACTACTTTCATATTAAATTTCACTTTGAACAATAAAAAACACCTTAACTAAGAGGTTTGTCTAACTTTGCAGAAATGTATAAAAGATCATTTGTATGATGATAAATCGATGACTGCATAAAGTTTAAACCAGAAGTGTGCAAAATATGAAATAAAAACAGACATACACATTTTTATCTTAATATCTGAAGTTAAATCAGACCAAATAGCCCTTAATTTAGATAAATCAGAATAAAAAATTTCTTTTCCATTTGTAAATGCCACAATAATGAGAGAAATAATGTCGTCAAAAGAGGATTACATAGATCTCATTTGTATTTGGTAGCATTGCCTTTGAACTATATGACTTGGGTCAAACCTTTTGGGTTTCTCACAATAGTTTGATGGATTTCTGATCCATTCCTCCTGAGAGAACCGGTGTAACTCAGTCAATTTTGTAAGGTGCCTCTCTTGCATACAGCTACATGTATTATGTGTATGCAAAATTGTGCAGTAGTATGCCCTCTGTACTTCCTACTCTGCTGATATGGCTACTGCTACCAGTACTAACAATAGTAAGAAAGTCTTGTGGAAAAGAGACAATGCAAAAATCAAAGTTTGACCTCAACATGAGGCCTGAACAATCAAGTTCCGCTTCACTCAACTTCAACCAGATCAGCAAATTTCAGACAACCCCAATAACTGAACAACTAGGAAAACCTCTTTTTTTTTTTTTTTTTTTTAACACAATTTAATCACTCATTGACAAAGACAAAGGTCTATATACTGGCAAGAGACATTTCTGGTTTTTAGCAGACAATAGCCACCTTTAACTATATCTGTAGACACACTTAAAAGCGGCTATTTCGAACAGGCTAAAATCAGGTTTATCACACACAATGACCTTTATCCTTCAAACCTTTCAAACTGACAAACTAAATAAATACTCAATAATGATAAATCATAGCTGGAATCATGTGGCTTGTTAAGACAACAGTATGAAGTGAAGTTCTTTCAGTGGCCTTAATTAATCTATACTTAAACCTTTTGTATTTTAATTTTTATTTAGGGTTGTGAACTCAACCAACTTTACCCAATCAACAAAAGATTTATGCTCCAAATGCTATATATTGTTGCACTGACATACAGTTCAGTTTCAGATATGACTGTGAGTCTAAAGATAGAGATGACCGTTTATAATGTGACGGATGCAAATATCATTCAGTATGCACAAAGAACTATTTTATTGAAAGTAAAGAAAAATTGCTTCTTTATTATGAAACTTATTGTTTAAACAATTTAATTCAATCTTAAAGCTGTTAGCAAAACTTGTTATGTTATCTTAGAGATGAATATTTGCCACTCATACTTCAAAAAAGCAAAGTAAAGTAGGTTATAGTTAATTATAATTAAAGGTAAAATAGCTTGTCCAGAGGACTCCAAAGTGCTTTACTTCATCATGATGGTTAGCATTGCAACCACAGCTGCACTGGTGCAGACTGACAGAAACACTTTCACACCTCTGGCACCAGACAAGACGGGTGAAGCGTCTTGCACAAGAAAACATATCTGAGTTCAACAGAATGGGGGTTTGCATTAACAACCCAGTGGTCACAGGACAAACTCCTACCTCTTGAGTCACTGAGGCCTTCAGAGGAATTAAAATTCAATGTTGTATATTAACAGCCTGGAAGTAGTATCTGATCTCTCACTTTTTATTTCAGTTGTTGCTGTTGTTACATTTTCACGTTTCAGATCATTAAACATATTAAAAGATAACCAAAGTAAATATGAAAAGTGGTTTTCTTTTTTTCAATTAGAGAAAAGTTATCAAAACCAACCTGTCGCTATTTGATAACTGTACTGTCCCCTAAACCTAGTAACTTGTTGAGCCAACCCTCGGAAAAAAAAACAAAAAACCTGCCATCAAACATTTGAATTTACAAAAGGAGGATTCTTTTTTTTCAGAACACAACGTTGATGTCAAGGTATGTTCAGGTTTTGCTGGAACTGAGTAAAATTCATTGGTCCATTATTTATAGCAAGTCGTCTTATTCCTGAAACTGCCAGTCTGTCCCAGTCCATCACTGTACCACCACTATGTTTGACGCTCTGCATTTTTTCCCCCTGAAATGTTAGTTTTATGTCAGAAGTAAAGAGACAGACCTCTTCTTTCTCATCTATCCACAGTGCATTTCCCCAAATACTCAGATGTTGTTTTTTTTTGGCAAATCTGAGACGGGACTTTGTGTTCTTTTTGGTCAGCAGTGGTTTTGGCTTTAGAACCATCCTATGGAGGACATTTTGGCCCCATTGTTGAATCATGTACTGTCTTTGGGGGTTCTTTTGTGACCTCTTGGGAGAGTTGAAGATGTACTCTTGGAGTCACTTTGATAGGTCAGCTGCGCCTGGGAACGTTCACCGTTGTGCTATTTTTTTCTCCATTTAAATATAATAGCTGTAAATATGGTTTGCTTGAATCACAAAGATTTAGAAATAGCTTTGTAATCCAAACTGTTTGAAGGCAATTAGTATTTCTCATCTGTTCTTGAATTTTATTATATCTAAGAAACAAATGCTGCTTTTAGATCTTTTACACTTGTGTTGGCTGACAGATTCTATTTATGACATTATAGCAAAAAGTACCTAGATTTCAGCAGAAATGGCAGGTTGGTTTTGATAACCTTTGTAATTCCAAAGGTTTAACCTTTGTGATCTCAAAAGTAAGATTGTAAAGTACATGGGAAATAGCTTGTAGATTTCTATGTGACTGGACTAGTTAGCCGACTTTTAACATGTTCAGTGGCAAAGAAAAAACATGCAACATAATTTGCAAGTCAAATAGTCTAAAATATACATTTCTAGATTATTTAAATTAATTGAGCTTTGACATTTTGAACAACAGAACGGTTACTCTGATGTCAATAATTTGCTTACATTTGCTTTTTCCTTGTGTTTGGTTTTCGTCTTTCACAGTTCTGAATTTGTAACAACATAGTCTGGAATGTTCCTTCATCCCCAGGAGCTGGTGATGACAGTTCTAACAGTCCTCCTGAGGGTTATCTATTTCTCCTGGGTACATGTGTAACAGACCTTAAACTTCAAGGTTGCAAGTTCTGCTTAATTGATATATTTGATCCAGCAGGCCGTTTTTGGAGACCATCTCTTGGCACAGAATCTTGTTTGTTCCCCCTGTCGGCTCCTGCAGCACCTTGCAAGTGCCGACTTTTTTAGCCGCAAAAAGTCTCCCGTTTTTCCAGCCAAAACGGAGACTTGAGAGATATGGCTCTCAAGTCATTGAGAGTCGTTGTTATTTGTTAATCAAATTACAACAAAAGCTTTAAAAATTTAGTCTTGAAGATTTTGTGAGAATGTAACAACAAACCTTACATGGGCAGTGTTACGTATTTTCCAGACACATAATGCCATTTCATTATGTGTCTCAAATAATTGTGTTACCTTCAGTCATAAAAATGCTACATATGACTTAGAAGAAAATTGACTTTGTAATTTAATGCCTTGAATTTGGGCCTCTGTCTGTTTCAGAATTTCGCCCTTCAGGAAGTCATCATTACAGTGCTTCTCTATTAACTCCATAACAACATTTTTACCAGCAAAGCACTGAGAAATAGCTTGTATAATGAGCTGAACAGATGTGCAGTTCCACTAGGTGTTTTCTGATTGTTTCTGGCTAGTCTGAAGGAGCTGAGGGGAGGAGTGGCAGCGGACGGCTGTTTATATGTAATATGATGTAAAGCTCAAACAAGTTGATTTTACAAAATACTGCCCCTTTAACAATTTGAAACATGTTCAAGAGACAAGTCTTTTTAAGATTCACTCTTCTCTCTCCCTGAGTGAAGACAGACAGTATATGTCTCATACTGTCTGAATGGAGTTATTTTTAGATGCGACTATCCATGTGCAAATACCCCAAACACAGTCAGTGAAGGAGATGAGCGGTGGTGTTGGAGTTGTTCATTGGTCTCAGTGGAGTTGTTTGACATCCTCAAGAGGATGTCAGATTTCTGGAGTGTCTGGAGACAAGCATCTGTCACTTTTGTCTTGTCACCATCTGGGTGTCAGACTAGAAATAGCGAGAAGAGAGCAAATCAGTTTTTGAATCTTATTTTGTTAAGAAAGGCCAAAAACTTTGCTTGGCAGATTTTAAGTTAAAAAAATAATAAAAAAGAATGTAAGATAAGGCATTATGAATTAATTTACCATAATTTGGAAACATCACAACAGACAGCAGAAAAGGACACTAAGCATTCTGTCTAATTTGGCTAATGATTAAACAGAGTGTTGCTTATTTGAAAACTGATCAATAATTTTATCTTATTCAGTTATATCAGGACCCTTTTTTGACATAGAAATAGAAGTCAAAAAGGTGATTTTTTTTTACACTGTATTCACATACACTATGTCACCCAAAGTATTCACTTACCAGTCCAAACCATTGAATTCAGGTGTCCAATCACCACCACTGCTACAGATGTATAAAATCCAGCCCATCGCTTCTGCATGTATTTGTAAAGAATGTGTTTCTCTGGACATTTGTGACTTTAAAAATTGTAATGAGATAGACTTATGCTTCAATAGAAAGTCCTGTTGTGAAAATTGAAAAAAAAATTCTACAATCAACTACTAGTAATATAAAAAAAATGGAGAGTGTCAGGCCACATAAAATTACAGAGTGAAGTCAAAATGCTAAAGTGCATGATGTGAACAGGTTGCCAGCTTTCCATGTAGGAACCCATGGAGAACCCTGTGTGGAGGCAGGCGGCATCAATGCAGGAGTCAAAGGAGAGGCTTCGGAGGCATAGGAACACTGGGGGGCTTAGGAGTAAGAGGAGCGACATCAAGCGCCATGGAGCAGGTTGTGGATGTGTCAGCATCGGGCTTTTCCAAAACCAGAGGCTGACAGGACGTCACAATGAGCTGGATCCCTCCTGGAAATCTCTCTCTGGATCTGAGACACAGGCTAAGGGCGTGTCAGCACAGGACTAGCCTGACCCTCGTGGAAAGAGTGTGGGGCGTCGGGACGTGGTACCCAGTCTATTCCAGTCTAGTAGTCTGAATATCAGCCACCTTCAAGTGAACACAGGAACCAGGGATGAAAGAAATCTGAGGACAACAGACAACCAGGCCACAAGTGAACAGAAAACACTGAAATAAATACCCTAGGGATCAACTGAAAACAGGTGAGTGCAGTTAACAGTTATCGATCATGACAACATTTTGATCAACATTATGTAAGCAATTGAAAATGTAGGAAAATGCAGAGAATATCTAAAATCACTTGCATGATGTCCAAACACACTTGAAACTTGTTGAAAGAAATAAGAAAATGCTTTCTTGATGTGCAGAAGTGACACAATGATTTGAAGATTGAGCAAGTAGTTTTGAGAATCTCTATTCTGTTCTGAGAAATGCATCAAAGCAACTGAAAAAAACTAGAGAATTGGGTGCCCTTAAAATTCATGTGGGTGCAAAAGCAAGTGACTCAGTACTTCTGGCAAAATGATGTAGATGGATAAGAAAAAACATGATGCAAGAATCTGGACTCCTCTGGGGTGTGCAGGAACAAAATGTGAACTAACCATGAAACTTCAATAAGGGGATTTTGTATTTGCCGTTATTATTTTTTTAAGTAGTAAATTCTCTTTTTTTAAGGTTACTTTCTGGTTTGTCAAAAAACCTTTTGAAGGTACAATTAGTAGCCTTCAAAAGTGAATGGAAATGCCAGGGGTTAGACAACTTCTCAATTCCTTCCGATTAGTTTGCCGTGCTGAGCAAAGGTGTTGGAAGTTATGGTTGTTGCCTTGTTTAACATAGCATCTGGTGATCGTTTCATAAAAAAATCCCAGCAGTGGTGATTGCTACCACATGTTACACTCATATTCACCAGTCCAAAAAATCTACTGGATCCTTTCTGGTTTCAGTGATCCCCACTCCCACTTTTAAAAATGGCTAAAGATTTCATACATGTCAGTCTGGTGATAAATAGGACCCAAAGGTCATTGCTAAAGTAGCTGGCTGTACTGTACACTGAGCAGTCCCACTTTGCTGTGTGCAAGTGTGCTGACTGAAAGGTTAAGAGTGCTGCTGGAATCAGAGTCACCACACACAGACATATCTAAATGAAGTAAAGTTGTGGTATTCATTGTGTTTAGCCACTCTGGACCTTTAGTCGATTTACATGGGATACTGACAAAAAAAGGCTGCAAGTTAAACAGCAGTCGAAGCTCTACTTTTAAGCTAACAGTAAATTAAGCCTTTCATTTGTAAATGAAGATCACAATCTGGAAGAAGAGTTTGGAAGCAACGATTCCAAATAGCTTCAGGATTCAGCATAGAATTTCCACACCCGTGAGATTTAGGGATCTGTGTCAGTGGCTGGTTTGATCTACTCATTTTTTTTTTCCAAGTTCAAAATCAGTGCAAGCATCTACCAGAAAATTTCAGTGCCCTCCCTGATTCCATTGAAATGATTACCTTTCATGGAGATGCTGATGTCATATTCCAGAAGGACATCGTACCTGGCCACACTGTCAAAAGATCCAATACCTGCTGTGTTGAGCATGGTATCATGGTATCATGACCCCCAAACTCACCTGACCCAAATCCCACAGAGAATCTCCTGGACCCAATATTGGAGACGGACCAAAGGCAGCTATTAAAGCAACCTGGGTTTTCAGTGCCAGAGGCTTATTGCCTCCTTGCCATGCCACACTGCTGCAATAATTCATGTAAAAGGAACTCTATATAAGTACTATCCTTTAACATACTTCAACCTACGTTTAGGTGGACATTCTTTATTAACAATAAAAAAAACCCCTGCAAATCAAATTTTTAATATATTCAAACCTATTGAGAGCTCTGTGTCTTTGGGTGTATAAGTATACTACTTATGCTTATCAGTTGATAGGTGAAAGAGCTGAAAACTAAAGAAATCTGCTGAAGAGATTGAAATAAGGAAAAACTCTCAGAAATAAAACTGCTTTTTCAAAGCAATACCAACTGGTGGCTATATGTCTGGGGACAGTATGTAGGCGCATAGAGATAAATCTGTACTGCATGGATTAACCTAACAGTTTTTGATCGCAGTGAGGGAGAATTTTTATTTTAAAAATAATTACTCAAGAACTCCAGGGGTTTCGATTTATACCTATTTTGACCATAAAACAGTAAGCCGCAGTAAGCAGCCAAGTATTTGAAGGAAGATAAATGTCTTGATTTGTTTCTTAGGGAAGATTTAATGCAAAGGACAATAAGAAAATGACAACAGTGCTTGTAAGTGGCCTCAATTTAAAAAACAAAACAAATAAAAAGCAAGGTTGATTGTCACTCAATAGCTTTATGTTTCTTTCCGAAAATGCTCAAGAAATAATGGGTTTATTAAAACCTAAAAAAATAAAAAATAAAATGTTTTTTTTACATGCTTATTACATACTTATTTACACACTCATTATGCAGAAGAAAGTAATTAAACAATATATTTAAGTCTAATAGTGGTTTAGTGGATTTCTAAATCTTATTTAACATTTCTCATAAATAGTACTTTATTGTAATCCAAATTTTTCATTTTCACTTTTGCCATCCAACATGTGAGGAATCAGGTTTTTTATTTTATTTTATCCATGTTGTGCAAGGTGATACGTATATGCTGAACTAATGTCACTCTGTCACTAGTTGTTTGGGATCAAATTAAAATCCAGACCAACACCCATAAGTTTTCTCAGCTTCACAAACACATTCTGCTGCCTTGAAGAGCCTTTTCAATAATACAACACGTTCATTTTATATTCATAATGTTCTGCAGTGAACACTGCATCCAAATCTACTGGGTTTTAATTTAATATAATTTCACAGCCTAATTTGGCTTCCTGCATGTCAATGGTAATGAAGTCTTTGTATTTGATGTAGATTCCCTCCAGTTAGATTTGCCCAAATACTTTCAAGATCTCAAGATGGTGTTAAATTCAAAGAGAAAAAGAAAATCCCAGGGCTTTCAATTGTGTAAGAAAATGAAGAATTTGATATCAAAGAGCTAAAACACATACAATGTATTTCAAGAATCAAATAGTTTCTTATGGTCTTAATAATGTTTATTTTCAATATGTGCTACACACACACACACATATATATAAATATATAAATATATATATATATATATATATAAATATATAAATATAT
>CAEFZX010007296.1:0-27265 GCA_903066825.1 Alfaro cultratus | reverse complement strand
TTTGTTTGTTAAAACTTAATGAAATATATTTGTCCTATTTGACGTTTGTTGTGACGTAAACTCACAAACAAACGAGGTAATTAGTCCAAGTTTGTCATTCATTGAATGTTCAGAAACTACAACGGCTGTAAAGCACCACAGCAAAGGTAAAATAACCCAAACAGGTGATCAACTCATAACCACTCCTACTTTTTACTTTCTCTCTCTCTTTCTGTCGTGTAAGCACACCAGTTGCCGTGGCAAAGGCCTGGGCCCCGCAAGCCCAGCAGAAATTACGTTAAAAACAAAACATTCAGTCCGTTACGATATCAGGTTTCCAGGCTTGATATTTATTTCTCGGTTATTAATAACCCTCTCCTCTGTAGTGATTGAATAGCTAATGTAAACTCCTGCTCTGCTAGTCAGTCGGTCTTTGAGTCCCTTTTTTTTGTTAATGGAACCGAAACGCACTGAATTGCGCAACACCTTGTTGAACAATAATTACTAAGATTATTAATTTTAACACGTTTTGTTGATTTTATTATTCTTTAATGAAGATACAAATGCTTAGGATCTTGGTGAATATTTTGATAAGCCTGTCAGAAGAGGAAGTGCTGGTCTCAGCGTCCTGACGGCGTTCAGTTTGTCACCTGCTGCCGAGATCGACTCAAAACCTTCCCGCGATCGACGTAATGAGAACCCCTGCACTAGCGCAACCAGTTGAAAAAGTTAGTGTGGAGTCCTGCTGTGTCATCGGCTTATAAGAGAAAGAGAGAAGCGCAAGAGAAAATGTGTGAAAATCAGTGTGCAATACACTTACCACCCTTGGCTGATGAAAGAAGAAAAAAAGGCATCAAGGATTGTGGAAATTACATAGAAAGAGACCAAAAAAAGAACATTCCTTAATATTTAGAAATGCAATGTAAAAAGCAATGAAATATTACACACTAGATAAAAACTTACGCTTTGTTTGTGATGAGAAAGTTAATGTGAGTTTGGCAAACAGTTCACTGCTCTGAAATTGTTCCTCATTGGCCTTGGTCCAGAAACTGTTTTCACTCAGGTCATCGGCTCCAATCTAAAAAGCACAAAGGTCAGAATGTACAGGAGAGGGAAGACAGAGAAACATGACAAGACTAGGAGGGAAAGGAATCACAGCTGTTATATAATCTTTCCATCAAATTGGCTCAATAGCCCAAAATTGGTTATCTGCACATCTGGCAATCAATGAGACCCACAGATGAAGTCAATAGAAACAAAAGGAAATTGGTAGAAATATGGAGAAGACGCCGCATGTACCCATGTTCTTTAATTATTGTACATTATGGTTGTAAAACAACTTCAGCTTAAGTTTCAAATAACCAACTTCTTTTTACTTCTAAATCCTCTTTCCCCTTAGTTTTATCTGCATGTTTTCACACAAGTCAAAATTAACCATGCTTTTTTTTTCCTCTCCGCCACTTTCTCAAAATTCTTATCAAGAGAAAAGCCCATAACGAAAGAGAAAGCAGGGGTAGTAAATTTAGAGATATCAGGCCTTTCATTATGGACAAAGCCTCAGGGATGGGTGTAGGACAGAAAAGACAGCGAGTGAAGCAAAGGAAATGTGATATGGCAATGAGTCGAAGGAGCAAGAAAGAAAGCAAGAGAGCATGCACAGGAGGGGAAAAAAAGGATGACACCCAAGCCAGAAAAAAAAGTCAATTTAAATTACAAAAGAATACCATCCTTTCTAGCCGCAATTTAATTATCTTTCAGTGGTGCAGTTAAAAGAAGGAGGCTTATTAAAACGCAATTTCTTTGACATCCTTGTCAAACCCTCGTACCAGCCCAACAAAGGAGAAGTGAGAAAGAGAGAGAGTAAATGCTGATGAAGTCTGCTTTAGCCATTAAACAGTAGCTTTAGGCTAAAGAAAAAGAAAGACGTTTTGATGTTTTAACCATCATAGAGGAGAGGGTGTTGAAGAACATGAAGCACATAGTCATGAGATACACGTATGCATGGAAGCTACTTTTAGTGAATATTTCACTGGAAAAGCTCCAGCTCACATTTTACTCGTACAGAGGCACCCATAAGAATAAATGTTATGCTACACAATGATGTTTCTACAAGTCTCTGTGGCTTAAATACATGTTAATCAATCTACAGTTTGCTAAACATTCTAAATTTAATTTTTAACAATTTTTGTCAGCACTAACCTTACTCCAGTTAGCCCTCTTCAACTGGACCTCTGGCTTGTATTCCGTTTTAGGCTGGAGGCCAAAGGGTAGTGAAGGTGGTGCAGGAGGACCCCAGTTTACTGGTGGAGGTGGAGGCATACCTGGTCCTGGTGGTGGAGGAGGAATACCAGGACCACCTGGTAAGGGTGGAGGAGGTGGTGGTCCTCCCATGCCGGGAAGAGGCGGAGGAGGTGGTGGTCCTGGCATGCCGGGAAGAGGCGGAGGAGGTGGTGGTCCTGGCATGCCGGGAAGAGGCGGAGGAGGTGGTGGTCCTGGCATGCCGGGAAGAGGCGGAGGAGGTGGAGGTCCTGGCATGCCGGGAAGAGGCGGAGGAGGTGGAGGTCCTGGCATGCCGGGAAGAGGCGGAGGAGGTGGAGGACCTGCCATCCCAGGTAAAGGCGGTGGGGGTGGAGGGGGTGGAAATGGACCAGGTATAGCTGCGTGGCCTGGTACAGGCGCAGTTTGAGGTGCAACACCAGACTGTCCTGGAAGGGGTGGAGGAGGTGGCACACCGGGTGTTGGCACAGGAACAGTAACCGTAACCACCTTTGTTTTGGCTTCTTCCAGATCCTTTGACAGCTTTTCAAGCTGCAGGTCAATCATTATGAAAAGAACCAGGAAAAGAACATTTAGTCACACTCAAGTTTAGATCCAGTCTAAACACATCAAAAGAAATATCAAAACTAAGCCTGAGTTGGCAGGCAGAGTCCGAGCCCCATCGGACCCAACTTTAATTTTTAGGTCCAAGCCTTAAGTAAACCCAACATATTGGCTTTAGAAAGTCAAGATGTGCCATACTGCAACACAAAATGTGCATCAATTCATATTGGTCTCATTTCTTTGCTCCAGGAAAAAAAAAACAAAAAAAACTGGAACATGTCCAGAGTTCAGCTCCTAAGTCTGCTGTCTTGAACACATGCAACAAAAAATATCTATAAAAAAATGTTTTCACTCCTGTTATAAAATGTGTTCAAAGGCAAAGTGCCAGCACATGAAGATGGCACTTTGCCGAAAAAATTTATATTTTTTTAAAACGCATTCATAGCCAATCATGACCTCACATTTCTAGATATATTTTGAGTCTTTTTTGTAGGACTGGAAGAGGTCGACGCTTGCGCTGAAATCCCTTGAATCATCATTTTCAATTTCACACTTGCCAAATTGTGTTTCCAAGGAAAACAGAAGCCAACTGAAAGAAAATAACTAAAGAAGTGAGCTAGTGATTATGGTCTAAAAAAGATTTAGTTTTGGAAGAAATGAGAAGAGAATGCAGGGCAAATTAAAGTACACAGAAAATGATAGCAGAAGGGAATTAAGTCAAAGAAAAAAGTTTTGAAAGACGAGGATAAAGTTCTAAATGAGAAGCGTGTGTAATGAATTTTTCATTTCCATACTGAAGTACTGATTACAGTATTTACATCAGTTGGTGCCAAATTTTGAGAAGACTGTCCAAGTCATTAAAGTCAGTCAGCTAATAAAAGCAGACTAGCTTTTGAATATTGATACACGACACACAATTTAGAGTTAGCACGTACCAAAAAGCTCATTTCCTCTATGTGTTCTTCTGCATTTGTAGTGAAAACACTGTGAGTGCACGTATGTGTGTGAATCCCTGTCTGCATGCACCAGTGTAACAAATTGTCTGTGTTGTTTCCTCGGACTTTGAAAAGAAGACAGTAACAGACGCAGGGAGCCTCGGAGGCAGGCTTTCGTAGTACAGCAGCAGATGAAGAACTGGGCACAGCATCATACGAGGGGACACCGAGAGATCTCTACATGTGAAGAAATCTTCCATCGGCAGCGCCTCAAACACAGAACGTGAGCCATCTTAGAATGAGGAGCTTGTTTGATGCCTGGCTCATGGTGCTGGCGACGCTTTGGACAACTGTCTGTGTGTGTGTTTGTTTAGAGCCTTTGTTTGATGAGAAGTTGACTCTGCTGGCATCGACCTCTGTGGATGAAGCTCATGTTGGAAGTTGGGTGGTTGTTCAAATGACAGACAGACACACACACACAAAAACATCTTCATAAAGTTAACGAGCACACGCGCTCAGAGGCAGACGGTTCTGGGTCACTTGATGTGTTTGTGAGTTTGTTTGTCACTATGAGGAAGAGTCCAGCTGGTGTGGCAGCAGGACACTGACAGCTAAACAATCCTCATCTTTGCCTCCCCATGAGTGAATACACACAAACTGCATGTGTATCTTGGCCTTAGAAAATATGTTTGTCCATTCTGTTTTTTTCCTTCTCTTTTTAGCCAATCCAAATGTCCCGCTTTTTAATTATTTATAAAGTTCCCTAATCCCTGCAGAATTTGGCGCACTCACAATACCCTTTTATTTTTCTTCTATTCATCAGTGGCATTTCCTAAAATCAAGAAGCATGAGGGGCTTCAGTCTTAATGTGGGCGTTCACTAATTTTAGGCAAAGTTTCAACGTAGGGAATTGAAAGATTGCATTTTTTCTGCACCTTGAAATATTTTGCTTCATGCAGTTTTCTGTGCATGTTTCCAGAGCACATTGTAGCTGATCTAACTATATAATTAGAACGATTAACAAAATACAGAAGTACAGCTTAATATATGAACTGCAAACATAGTAAATGCATCAGAAGCGTAATGATCCACACAATAAAATTGAAAACAGTGATTAAAGTGACAATTGAAAATACAACAATGATTATCTGTTTGTGTATACCTGGTTTTGCAAAGAGCCTAGCTGTTCTTGCAGACCCTGGTTCTCCTTTTCTCGCTCCAGTTTGGCGCAGGCCAGCTGTTCCTTTTCTTGGCTCAAGTCCTGCAGCTTTTGGTCATAATCACTCTCCAGTTTATTCTTCTCCACCTGCAGCTCGTGGCGCGCTGTCAGCTCTGCATCCAGCTGATATATATTTAAGTAATGATTGAAGAGACACCAAATAATTAGTGTACTTAAAAACACACACACAGGGAAAATGTTAAACTTAACAGTATTTTGTTTGTATTTATTGTGATGTTAGCTTGAAAGCAGTGAGCAGTGGTTTCTCCTAAATTTCACAAGGACACTAAGAAAAGGCCACAGAGGTCCCTGAGCTGCACAGAAATCCTGACTGTTAATCATAATGTGTTTTCTACTTGAAAACACGATTAAAAAAAGGGTAATTAATTAATGAATTAAATGTCTGTAATTACGCTTGTTTCTAAAAATTGGACTCCAACAGAAAAAAGCATTCCACTACAAACTACACTGCAAAAGGCTTTTCCAAAAGTACTCCTACCTCTTATGGGTAACAACAACAAACCTTAATCTATTTTCTAGGGAGTTTGTGTTGTAGATCAGCAAAGTGGTGTAACTTGAGGAAACTGAATAGTTTAAGCTTTTTTTTTTTTTTTACGAAATTGACATCCCAGTAGGAAAATTAATGGTTTAGCTAAAACCGTGGCAAAAGAATGTCCAAGTCAAAGTCCAGAATAAAACAGAGTAGGTGGCAAGACCCGAGGTATTTTGCAAAGAGGAAAGGGCAAAAATCTCAGCCTAAACCTGGTGGAGGCATACCCCCCCCAAACATATGCAGCACTAATTGCAGCACAAAGGGGTTCTACAAACGGACTCAGAGGGTGGCTGAAAATAAAGGATTCAGATTTTTATTCATAATTTAAAAAAAACCTAACAAAACATGCATCATTTTCTTTTTATTTTACTTCTGTGTTTTACTTGGTGTTGGTCTACCACAAAAAATCCCAACAAAATAAACTGAAGTTTGTTGCTGCGTGAAAAGCAAAGGAGTTGAAGTACTTTTGCAAAACAAAGGTTGATTAAAAATGAAATAAACTTAACCTAACTTTATAAACAATTCATTTAAAAGATGGTTGAGAAGTGTTATTTTTTAGTGTTTTTTTATTTACTTATTTATTTATTTTTTAAAAAAATAAGAGCCAAGTGTGCGCTCATGCAGAAGGTTTAATAATTCTTGTTGAAGAGACAGCTGTTCTTACATATTTCAGACCTGTTGAGACTATTTCTGTTGAGCCTGTGAGAACATTTCTTGCAGTCTAGTGCTTTTCTGTTTTATTGTATAATTTACTCCAAAAATTGCAGTCAATTATAAATTGAGGAGGCTTCAATGTTTTTAAATGAGCGCCCTTCTCAGTGTTTTTTCAACGCCTTCTCCCTCTTAAGTGAAACTTCTTACAGCATTTTTAATTTTCTCACTTTAACACAATTTTCAAATCACTTTCCCTCAGACACCTGACAAACAGGATGATATTTTAAAAAAAGACAAATACATGAAGACACAGGCACAAACACAGCTGTTTAATTTGCAGAAAGCGGATCCGTTACTCTGGCTGTCAGCAGCCTGACAGCCTTATCCCTAATTCCTGCCAAAAGGGACTGCTCGCAATTACCCCATCATGCTCAACCACCAATATGATGTGTGGTCCATGACAATTAGACGTCACGGCGCGCCTGCTAGTGTGGATGTGTCTCGTCGATTGATATGATCCCACATATAACTGTGTATTATGAATGAAGACTAGTTTTTAGCTCCCTCTTTGCAATTATCCTGTCACTAGGACAGAAACATCAGGCTGGCAACGAGCCACAATCAAGGCATTTACCCCCCCGTGTGTCTGAGTGAGCACGTGCGTCCGCTTGTCTGTCGGGTGGCTTTCAGGAGAGTGGATGCTCATTTTCAGTCAACCTCTCTTTCTCACTTTCTGTAATTTGTCATCTCATGTCAGCCTGACGATAGCCAACCTAGAGTCATTAAAATTCAAACATGTCTGAGTCAGACTGAAGAACACTTTCATAGTATTTATTTTTTTTATTTACTGTCTTTTAGGTTATAGGTCGCGTGATTCTCAGTTGATCAGTTTGTTCTTGAATTGTTTGTCTTGTCTGCAAGGCTTATTTCACTATGAAGTAGATTTGTGTGTACCTTCTTCTCCAGATCTGTTGCTTTGGCCTCACTGACTTCCACTTTGGTCTTGTCCACCATGTTGTCTTTGGACAGAAACAGAGGAAACAAAAGGGGAGGGGAGAGAAACCAGAAGAGTGGTCACAGATAAGATAAGGGTTTTGACAACGCACTTGCACACATCGCGCCTCGAAGCCATTGTACCCTTCAGTGTGGTATGGGGTTTGTGCACTCACATAAATTCACAGAAGGATGCAAGCCATCTGTCTTCCTATTTTTCCCTTATCACAACACTCACAGTCAAGATCCATGAGGCGATTGCAGAGGCATCTCATTACAATAGGATGCTTTGTGTCGCATGCTGCTTTTACATATCATTACCTTTTAAGCCTTCAGCACACACACCTTTGTTTTCCCTTCATGCAAAATAAATCTCTGCTCTGGGAGTTATGCATTATCAGATATGCTTCTTGGCAGAGGACAGGGTGAGAAGGACACTGAATGGCCAACAGGATGCCTTTACTGCATAATTGCAGGGTCAACAGGTGGCTCAGAGCTGGTGATGGAGCTAATTAATATGAAGATAAATGCCACTATGTCACCAGATCAAAGGCAGCTTATGGTGCCTGGGGTGGGGAGCTGGGTGTGGGGTGGTCGCACTGGGGGAAATTGATGCAGATAAGTACAAACAGAAAGCTGTGTGAAGCTCACAGAAAATTACAAAAATCTGTGCGTGCTTAAGCAGAAAGTGAACCATAAAGATAGAGATGAGATTAAAGAAATACACTATCGGAATAGATAAAATGGGAAAGAATGATTTTCTATAATAAGATAAACTGAATGAAAAAATGGAGATCAAGACCTTCCCCGATTTAAAAAAATATATATAATATACCAACCTACATGCAATTTCAGGGTGTATTTGTGTACGAGTTTACATGGTTATTGGATGTGAAATGGATTTAGTGGAGGGGGCGAGTCTCTTATGGTGGCTAGGCTAAATGGGACAAACTTTGAATAGAGAGCACAGAGGGAGACAGAATGTGGAGGGGGGAAAAAACTGTGCTGAATTTCAGAGTTCAAAGAAAAACACTAAATAATGCATGCAGGGCAGAATTGGGCTGCTTTCCACCAATAATAACTCTGACAGGCTTAAAAGAGGCCAGCCAGCCTGTGCGTGTGTCAGGACACATTTAGAAGCAGTGCAATTAGAGTCTCCTGCAGTGAGCAACGGAGACCTGCCATAAAGAGCATTGAACTCATGAGACATGGCCTGCGCCTGCATTTTGCTTTGTTTTTCCCCATCTGCTGGCAGTGATCTTTAACAACTGCCATTCAAGTGAAAGAAAAAATAAAATTCTGTATTTAGACAAGTGTTCACGGCTTCTCCCAGGAATGATTATTTTACAGGGGAGAAATCCACATCTTATATTTGTATTCAATGGAGAGTGACATGAAACGGATCTCACGGATCAGTGACAATCACAAAGTCGACTTTAATCCCCTCCCCCGACACCTTTCTGATGGCGGATTAAGGTCTGTGTCCAACCATTTCTGTCTCTTCTAAAAACTGACAGTCATTTCTTCCTACTTTATATTGTGACTGACCAGGCTGTCAGTCATAAGAAACTGGTTAAAACCTTATGGGGCTTTTTTTAGTTGCTCAACTATTTGTGAAGCTTTTCAATCAGTAAACCATGTTGGACAGGATACATTTCACCCTGAAGACACTTAATGCCCCCACTTTAATGATAAAGCATCACCTTCATCGCTGGAAACGCTTTTCAGTTTATCTTTCAGAATAGCTATTTGGATCTGGTAAAAACATCCAAGGTAGCGAGTTCTACAAAGTGGTTTTGACACACCATAAATCAGTCCTAATACTTTGATTCCCAGAAAAAAAGTGTGTGTCATGCCTGCAGCTGGAAGAGATGGTGTGCCCTGCAGACAAATGAAGATGGGCACTGCTGGCTTGTTTTATTTATGCATTCCCCAGCAGAGTATTCAAGCTACCATCCAGCAGCAAGCTGATTTTAGAGTTGTATGGAATGAAAGAGGCAGTTTTTAATCTTTTGTTTCATAAAAATGTGTTTTATACAACTTATTTGTGCTGTTAAAACCTGGAACACTATCCTGACTATATCAGTACTTCCTCTCTGGCTCCACCTTGTGGTTTTACTAATGATATATTCAACTTCATATGCAAACCTGCTATGACTCAAGTCAAATATGGCCAACAGTTTGTACCGATTTTTCTTTTCATCTATTGGCATTCTGTGTTCGTGTTCAAAGAGTGAAGGTGCATTCAAGTACAGAAGTAGGAGGAAAAGCTTGAAGGTAGCATTTAAAAGGATGAAAAATCCTTGAAGGCTGGCATGTTCTGATCCAATAACTCACCTATCAAACCTTCGATGTCAACAAGGAGCTTGCGGCACTTGAAGTCAGGGTCTGACCCATTCTTGTGTAGCACAATCTGAGCAATACACTCATCTATCAGCTTGTAGTACTGAGGCCTATTAGAAGCAAGAAGAAATGTATTTATCATTAGAAACATTTTCAAAACTCTCTTGGAGCATCACTTTCTTTTTTTCAAACCTGACGTGCAAAATAAAGCAAATGGCACCGATTTTCAACTCGTCAATAACAGAGCCTCTGACTTTGCGCAAGACAAATGATGTTACCCTGCTCAGGAAAAAAAATGTGTGAGCACACATCCTCCGCTACTCTGTCTTTGAAACTGAGATTGGATGTCTGTGCGAGCAGGGCAGTTTGAGTTTCTTGTCACAAAGATTGATTGTGTGCAACTGCTCGTGCGAGCGCTTGCTGGTTTGTGTCCAGCGTCAAACGTCTGATCAAACCAGCTTCACACAGACACTCAATTTCAGAGGTGCCTTATTCTTCGACCCCATTAGATTCAAAAACTCGACACTATTTATTCTGTCTATGTACTCTGCTCTCTCACTTTGCTTTTGTCTTAAGCTTATTTCACTACTTCACTATACTTTAGGTGTTTTTTTCTCCCCTCCCCAAAGTTGAGATTTATCCGTGGAGCGAGAGAGACATCTAGTGTTGTAAGAAAAAAAAACACTATCCAAAAAATGTGATATTCTTAATAATCTTGAGGACATTAATTTCAACTATTACAAGTAGGAGATTGTAGTGGGACAGGGGTTTATCTATTTTACTACATAAAGAGCATATACAGAACAAATTTTATTCTATAAGTACATCTACTAAACCTTTAAAAGACTACAAATATGTTCTATGTGCATAAAACTACATAAAGCATATATTGTACAATTATCCACTAAACTGCGCCACTTGAGCCTGAAACCAACCATGACTGAAGGAGCAAATCAGCAGGTACTCTATGTAGCAATTTACCACTGCTCTCAATTTTCTCTGTATTATTGTCTCACAGTCTCCACCTTCATTTTCCTTTCATCTCTGTATTAAAGCTGTACTTTGTGCCCTGTGAAGCCCTTTCTCCTCCTCTTACTTTCAATATCTCTTTGGAGTCCATTACAGACCACCTCCATTGTGTGTCAGCTTGATGGGAAAAAAAAGTTGCTGCACACACACACACACACACACACACACAAAAACAAGTTGGTGAGATCTTTTTCGAAATTTGCTTGGTAAAGAGATAAAAATAGACCATATAGACTACCCTGTGTCTGCATTATTAGATCAGTCAAGACACTGGGCAAACATCCATTTAAGCAGGCAGACTAATAAATTTTTATGCCAAGAATGGAGCTGCCAATATTTTTTTAAATTAATAAGGGACACACAAATAAACGCTAAATAAATATTAATCTTATTCTGCAATGGTTTTGTCATTCAATCATTCTCTCCTCTTTCTTTCCTTTAAATCACACTCCAAGGGGTTTTGGAGGACACCAGGCGAGACATTAGCATATTTCTTCTGATAAGCGTGGATGGTGCTCAATTCCATTAAAATGAAACTGGACTTCTTCGCATTTATTAATTTCACTGTCTTGATAAGGCCCTCTAGAAAACAAACAGCAAATGGGGAAAAGTGCTGAAATAAGGAAGATGTGAGAAGAATCAAAATAAGATTAATAAATATTTTTGAAATGACTTCTATCTTGGCTATGCTGACATCATCATCGGATTATTTCTGTTGACCACAGCCTCACTTAGTCTATAAAAACATGCTGTTTATTACCTATATGATGAGTTATTTTTCTAAGCTTTATGCACTGATATGCTAATCAAACAGTTAATCATTAGATTTAAAGGCAATGACACAAACTAGGCTCCAGCTGCGTTATAAATCATTTCACCAAAAAGTAATTTATTTTACTAATTCACTTTAAGAAATTGAACCTGATAGTTTACTTCAAGAGCTTATTTCTGTTTATTTTGATGTTTTCTATTAAAATCAAACCAAAACTTGTTTTTTTCAGTAAATTTTATTTATTTTTTTTTCAATTTAGAGATGTTGACCCTCTGAATAACTTGTCAAAATATTGTACAGTACATGAATGCAACACTTCCTCAGGGTTCCTTATGTATGAAGAAAGCAGAATTTCTGCAAGGCATAGAGATAATCACCCTATCCTACGCTGAGGAGATAAGGAAGCCCAGGTTGCTTTAATAGTCATGTTTGTATTGTTGAGTATCATCATCTTCCTTTGATAAAACTCCATTGTTTCTCCATATCAGGTGTATGCAACCTACAGCACTGGGGCCACCAGAAGCACTTTGGTTCTTATAAACTTTGGTTAAAAATGAGATTTTAATTTTTTTTTTATTTCATTGTCTGTGAAACAATTAAAAGTTCTACATTTTATCAAATTACCAATAAACAGGCCTGTTATCTGCTGCAAAAACTGCCTTTGATCAGATTTTAATGTATTGGCAATAATGTTCTCCAAGTTTTACTTTCATGTTAACATTGACCCCTTACCCATTAACTAAAATGTTGTATTTGCTCTTACTTTGTTCTCATTATCTAGTGGCATAAAACAATGTTTTTTTGCCATTTATTTTTGCCGATAAGCAAACTAGTGATGTAAAAGATTTACTAGAGATTCCTGATTATTACGGTCCAAGGCCATAATAATCAGGCCCATGTATTTGTTACATGGGGACAACAATATTACCATGTTTCATTGGTGCTCAGTGTAGTGTTATGATTTTATTTTTTTTATTTGTAAATTGCTCACATTAAAAGCAGAGGAATGCAGTTTCTGGTATGCTTGATTTATTTTATAACCGTACACCCGTCATTATCTTTTAAGCTTTTGAACTGTGTGTTGTTCTTATCTCTACAGAATTTTTCTGCTCTAATTATAGAGATAGAGCAGTTAATTGGCAAGAGATTAGAAATGGGCGATTTTCCCTTGATCAGCTCAATCGTTGATCAACGATTGTCAGATCAAAACAGAAAAATCTTAGTAACTCCGTTTGAGTTTTAAATCAACAAAAAGTGGTACATACTTGTTAAATGGGGAAAAAATTATACTGACCAAATAGTCTGAGATGTGGTGTGCATATTTATTCTGTTGTGGACTTACTTATATCCCTAAAATCCGATCTATTGTCTTGAACTCTCAGTTGGTACATCTGTGAATGATTTTATCTCAGAACAAATACAGCAGTTCTGTAAAGGCCTCATAAGTTTATTTGAACAAATAGCATCATAAAGACTAAGGAACACAACAGACCTCCACGGATGAAGGTGTGAAGATGTTTAATCCAGGATAGAACAATATCCAAAGCTTTGGCTATCTCTCAGAGCACTGCTCAATCATCTGAAAACACTTAGCAAGATGACTCTTGGATGATCAAAAGATTTCTTGGCCATCCGCCTGACTGATGGTCTGAGCGAGGAGTGCATCAGTCAGAGGAATGGCCAAGAGGCACACATTTACTCTGGAGGAGCTGCAACCACGGAGAGCTCAGGACTCTCTGCAAGACAACTACTAGTGTGAACTCCACAAATCCCACCTTTGTGAAACATGAGAGAACATAACATACCTTTTAGCCCACTGGTAGAAACCAAGCTTGTTCTACACAATACTGTCACAACAGGGCTGAATATTAATTTTTTAGCTGTTTATTTACCTAATCTTCAAAATTATGCAATAGTGGGTGCTGGTTCATCACATAAAAAGTCATTGACAATTTCTAAGAAAATAAATCCAATGTTTTCCATAATGGTGGTTTTCTCTTTCATCAGTTTACAATGACAAAACGTCTGCAAGGGAAAGAGTTGACTGTTCCAATTCAGTCCAAACGCAAAGACACAATAAATGACAAAGTGAGTCACTATAAATTAAAGGTAAATAAATGCAAAATTGCGTCAAATGTAACACGTGAATATGCAGCTACCTTTGACAGAATAAATGTGTATCAGTGTGTTTTGTGTATTAGTGTGGAATACCTGGCCAAATAATCGTTACGGATCAGGAGCAGGTGTTGCATCAGAGACAGGAAGTGACTTTCAGCCTTGGAATCCTTCACTGTGTTGACCAGGATGTCAAACACTTCCCTCACATCATTGAAGCAAGTCAAGGCTCAATGAATACATCAGACAGAGGATCATCTAAAAAAATACATAAAATGTATACCTAGAATATACCATTAATAAACAAACTAATAGAAATATTTGTACAGTAAAACGAAATATTCATTGCTGGAAACTGAACAATACTGAGGTTGGATGATCAGAGACAAACAGTAATATTAAGAAATTGCATCAAATAAGTAACTATATAAAAGTATCTATATACACACATATATATATATACACACACACAATTATAAAAGTCATTTGAAAAGCTGTTCTAATGGATTTAAAATGTGTTTAGGGACCAGCAGTGCTGCTTGTGCAAAGAGGACAAGATTGCAGTAACACCTCGGAGACACCTGGTGTTGAAAATCAGCAACTGCAAGTCAAAAGCAGTGAAATACATTTTGTTTAATTCTTTGTAATAATTTATCTCACAACTGTCCCATTTATTTAAAACAGGGGAAAAACATAAGGGTCATAAAAAATTTGTCATCAGAATAACTAATTGTGCACTATATAACAGCAACCATAAACACTCCATTTGATGTAATGCATTTGTTTTTGTGTACTGTAGGCAGTGCACTAATTTACCCAGCGCTGAGAAAGAGAATTTAAAATTAGGCACATTTTAAAAATAATTGTGCTTGTGGGGTGCTAGATTGTACGACTAATACAGAGATAATTTAGAGCTATTTTAAGAAAACTCCAGTGGTTGGGTTATTTGCTGACTGTGACATTACTACAGCTAATTTGATTATGTTCACAAAATTGAATTTGCCAGAAATAAACAAAAACAAAGTAACAGAGGGAGTAACGGGGCTGTGTTTGTTGTGTATGAAAAATATTCACTTTATAACTGTTGTCAACCAGAAATCGAATAAGGAAAATAGCAGAGAATCCAAATTCAAATTTAAAAGAATAAGCTAATATGCAGTCGGTCATACTACGGGCATGTCTTTCAAAAAGTGTTCATAATATAGATATATTTTGCTAATCACACTTTAAGGGTTGTGTGAACAGAAAAATTCAAAGAATGCATCATAATACTATAGGGGAAAAAATATTCTACTTTTCTTTCTTTTGTAAAGTAATGTGAGTGGTGTGTTCAACAAAGGCCTATTGAAAGGATATTCCATTTCTATGCGGATGTCTTCAAGACGTCCTCTAAGGTCATCTGAGTCATCTTCGGCCTGCTCATCAAACACATTGAGTTGCACCTGTAGCTCCTCATTTTCTATCTCCCGGATCTCCTGCAGGGAACAGGATGGGATGGAAGAAGAGAGATGAAAGCACTAAAAGGAGAATGGCAGGAGGTGTGTCACAGTGAAACATCTTTCAGCTTAGACAGCTGAGATTTTTTCTTTAACCAGAAGAATCCATCAGTGACTCTACAGCAAAAGTAACAATATGAACAGATATATATAATGCACTCTGATAGATTTCCTGATGACTTACACTCAGGAGTCCTCTAAGTCCCAGTCTTAAGAGTTCAGAACGAATATGGATTCTAAAGTCCAGTTCCTCTGCCCGGCTGATTAGGGCGTTGATCAGCAGCATACATCCACACTGCAAAAGACACTTCAAGTTAGCTTTACATTAAGAAAACCGTTTAATGTAAAAACATTTGCCTTTTACATGACAGGCTATATCAAGTACTGTTAGTGAGGAATGCCACCTTTTATCAAACAGAAGTATAACAGATTAAATAAATCTCTTTCTCAGTTCTCTTTCTTAGTTCTAAAACAGAATGCATACCTTAAGAGCAATGTGGTTACTCTGCATCCCATCTATAAGAGGCTGAAATCTCTCAGCGTCCCGTTTTTCAGCTTCCTCTGTAATGGCCTCCAAAACACGATCATGACTTGGAAAGTAAAAGATTTATTTTCATTATCTAATAACAAATAATACACACAAAAAAGCCGATGTTGTTGCATGATTTAATGACTGTCAAACTAGGCTACAAATTATAGTAGAAGGAACATTTAAATCAGACCTAAAATAATAACTATCATTTCACTAAGCTCAGCTCAGTCACACCATGTTAGCACTTAATTTATTTATCCTCACAGGTTGTCAGGATGATCCAAAATGCAGATGGCAGAAAGTAGCTTGGCAGCATCCACCATCATGTTGGGCACCTTGTAGTTCATGGCTCTGACCAGGAGATGAATCCCGTCCTCCGTCCCCAACATGGATTTTATACCATACTAACAGAAAGATAAAAAAGAAAACGCATATTTCAGAATGGATTTATGGGGTTTTCAGCCTACAACACTCATATCAAGCATTATTTACTTTGATATAGAGCAGTGGTTCTGAACCTTTTTTGAGGTACCGAACCCACCAGTTTCATATGCACATTCACTGAACCCTTCTTTAGTGATAAATAAAATATAATTTATTTTTCCAAATTCAAGACATAGGTATAGGCTTTTTTTTACTGGTGCACAAAATGAGCCATGCATGAGCATCACCTTGCTCAAAGAACAAAACCAACACAGTGCATGAACTCACAACAAATTACGTTATTACTTTATTCTGGCCCAAAAAAAATATTTCAGCCCCATAAAAGAATTTCAGCCCCCCAAAATATTTTTTTTACTATTTTACTCATTAAAAATAAATTTGGATTTTTTTGAAGAATTTAACATTCTTTAATAACTTAATCATTAAAAATTTTTAATTTAATTTGTTTTTTGTCGTTTTGAATCCACAAAATACTTTTTTACTTTTCCCCATCTCCATGTAGCTTGAAGAAGTTTTCCCTTAGTTTTGCCGGTGCGAGACTAGAGTTTCTCAGCTTCGCATTACATATCATGCAGATAGGACGCTGACTCCCATCCCGTTCCGCGATACACATGAATCCATGTGGTACATATTGGTCCGACCACTTTCTTTTTTTGCTCGACGTGTTTAGTATGGATTAAAATATTAAGAAAGAAACCATACGACATACAACTACGACAGACTTTGACTACTGCGCGCACTAAATTCCCCGCAGCACTGATTGGCCAAGCAATGTGACGTGATCTTCTGAAGCAAGTGATGGCCAAGCGGGGCGTGTCATCACGACTTTACACAAGTGTGTCTTTACCTCTGCGGCAGAGACTCCGCCGAACCCCTGAGACTGACTCATCGAACCCTTAGGGTTTGATAGAGCCCAGGTTAAGAACCACTGATATAGAGGAATAAAAAAAAGGAACACTCCCAAATTTCTAATAATCCAAGGCTATTTTCCATTAGACAATATAAGTTATACAAGAAATTAACTACACTAAAAAGAACATGTCTCATTTGAAAACATTATTAGAAATAACGGTACTACTTTATCTTGAATATACAGTAGAACTTAAAAAGGGCTGCACAATAATGCCAGCCCTTAAATATACTTCAATATATTTAGAGTGCTTGTTTATTTTACAACAATCTTAGATGTTCTTCTTCTATTCAGGTCATTAGAATTAAGATTTACTTTGAAAATCAAAAAAATAATCAGTGACACCTGAAATTGTGGTCATGTTGCCCTCTAGTGGTATGAATTGTATACTACATACATAAAAAAAAAAACAAGTACTCATGTCAAATAAAGCAAATATTCTCTGGTTTTAAAGAAAAAAATCTCTAATCTAACGATGAACTTCACAGTTTTCTTACCATGTTATTCATGAAGGCCTTCAGACAGCGAATGATCTCATGTTGACATTTGAATCCCATATTTCTAGCTTGGCTAAAACATAATATAGACAGAAATGTATTAGAAAATACAGTTGATTAAATAAAAAGGCCCAACTTTGCTTAACTGATTTCTGTGACTTACGAGTTGTCATCTTTCTCGTCTTGAAGACGTTTCAGGAAAGACAAAAGCAGCAGGAGGCCTTCATCTCCAAAATTCTGCACCCAACTTAAAGTGAAAAGGTGAATAAAAGTTAGAATTTTTTTTTTCTTTTTCAATATATACCATTTGAAGTTTTCAGATGTATCAAGACTAAGTCATTTCTGAAACTCGATCTACAAATAAAAAAATGTATCCAAAAAACAGTCTAATACACAATTCAGACTAATGAGTTGGATTGACTCAAAGGTACCAGAACGCAATAGATCTTTGAAACAAAGTTAAAAATACATTTATTTTTTCTATTGCTATTGACATTACTTTTACTACTGTTTACCTTACTAATAACAAAAAGGTTACTTTATATTTTCTATGATTCAAAATTTATTTGAATCATATAATAAAAATCCATGATTAGAAGTGTCTTCACTGACTTACTTCAGGGTACCAAGAACAAATTAGAACATCTTGGATTTGATGCAAGCTAAACTTTTCAAAAGCAGCAGCAAGAAGACGTTTACCATTTTGTTCAGCCGATATTTCTCTTTTGGAAAGCAAATTAATTTCTGGATGTTTCATAAAAAATCTGCATCTACTGTTGACTAATAAAACTATTTCAAACTTCTTTATGATATTATCTTCAATATCACTTTCTACCAGATAAAGTTCAGCACAAATGTGACTGAAAATATCAGTCTCTGGTGATTTCATAATGGTAATTTTCCCCATTGGCAATTCTCAGAAACTGCAACCAAATACTTGCATTTTTTCATAACAATGAAACACGTGTATCCACTGAACATTTTTAACTCAAAAAGGCTGAATGAAATAGAAGCTTTTAACACAAAGAGAAAGGCCAGTTTGTAAGTTAATGCAACAGTCACATTTATCATAATGCTTCCAATTAGGAGAAAAAGAAGGAACAGAACATAAAACCCCTCAAACTAGTGCCAGCTGCAGCAAAACACAAAGGACATGACCAGAGAAGACACAAAGTGTCCAAGAAAACCTACAAAGGACTTCAGGCCATCACTGCATTGAAAGAGTATTTGACACCATACCACTTCAGGTACTTTTATCACACAAGTTAAAGATGAGATTCCCAACACATGTAGCATAGGTTAACTTATTTGAAATTTAATTTAATGAAGCCTCTGGTTTGAAGGATAAAAAAGGCCAAATTTATTTTATCTTACCTGACAGGGTTGTTATTGAGTGAGACTCTCAAGGACTCCAGACAGGTAAGCAGCTGCTGTGGGTCTCTGTACTCCATCTTTAACTCCTGGATGTACATTAGTGCTGACTTGGACCTCTCCCTTTGGTCTTGTCCCTGAAAAACACAATACATTTTAAAGTATTTGTAATTTAAAATGTATTAGTAATTATGTTAGAGTTAATCCTATTCTTATTTATGCCATTTTATTCCTGTATCTGCAATTTACTGGTTGGTGCTGCTTTAACATCTGAATTTTCCACACCAGGATCAAAGTCCAAATTTATTTATATAGAGTCATTCATTCAAAATGAAATCCCAGTAGCTTCAATAGTTTCATCTGATTTTGTGTAACCAAAAACCTTTCAGATTTGAAAAGCATTCCATGCTAAATTAGTTGCTCTTTAAAGTATTAATAGGCCAAGTGCAGATGATTTTTTTTTCTTAAACTGTAGCTGTAAAGTGTAAGTATTCTATTGAATCAAAATGGAATATAAACGGAATAGCAACTAGAAGATCTTGAATATTACCCACTCCAATTAAAATGGGTCAGAGAAGGATGGCCAGTTCTAATATGAAAAACTGTGAACTGAAATACTTTTTCCTATTGTAATTTCTTTGATGCTGCCGTCTTCCCCACACCTTTTGAAACAAATTAATTTCTAGCACAATAGTTTCTATTCATGTGTTTTAATGTTTTATCTGCACAATGATTTTGGCATCGTCCAACTAGGCATTTAATTTGGGTACTTACAGCTTTAGAGGTGTGGAGGTATTGGGAGACCATCTCACGTTTAATTGATATGTGTTTTTCCCTCAGCGGTCGCTGCTTTTCCTCATTCAGGTTCATGTCCACCTTTTGGAGAAATAGGAAGCGCAAAGAAATGGAAAAAAAAAAAAGAAGAAAGAAATGATGTGAAGGGCAAACCACTTTGTGAATTTAATTTATTTATCCTCAAAGAAAAAAAAGAATGACAAAAAAATAAATACACAAAATAGGTGTGTTGTCACACTTTTGTATACCTTAATGTATTTTGAGGTCCTAGCTTTTGAAATCACAGTTGGTCTTTATTAAACATGAAAACATATGTGTTTGTGCTGAAGTCTATAGTCAGCTGTGACCATATGAAAATAGGAGCTCATAATGACTTTACATATGTCTTCAGAAAAAACTCAACTTTGTAAAACTGTTGTCAAAATTATTTTGAAGGTATTAAGGTAATCCCACATGAAGGCTCTTTAAACAGTGAGGGATTCAGTAGTTCTGAGGATTACAAGTTTACTAAGCTGCACATTCAAGATAATGAATTTTATTTGACTTCTTAGTGGGTGAATTTTCCACAGAAACCTCTTTTTTTTCCTCACCAGCATCTTTTCGAAGAGTGCCAGGATATCTTCATCACTTTGTTCATGGAGCATAGCGCTTTGAGGTGAGAGCTCATAGTTGGCAGCTGAAGAGTGTCGCTGATTTGGAGGCAGAGGCTTTTCCTTGTCCTTTTTTGTTCTCATACTGGTGAGACGCTCCAACTGGGAGGGTGAACAAGATGAGATGGGTTAGAGGAAACACACACAAAGCAAGGGCATACTGTATCTAAACATGCAAGCCCCACTCTCCTTTAAAACACAATGACAATGTCATCAGGTTTTTAATGCCAATAAGTTGTTTTAGTTTGTAGATATGACATTAGCTGTTTTCAGACTTTAAACTCTTCGCAGAAAATTTGAAGGGAGCTAAATTACCAACATTATTTATGGTTAGATTACTGGACTCTAACTATGCAAGATACTGTAGGTGTTTGAAAGGAATATAGAAATCACCAAAATAAAAAGGTGCATCTTCATCCACAAATGTGACTTATATCACATCTCAATCTTCCAACCTCATACCCACTTGTTCATTGAACTACACCTAACCTGAAGAGGGACATTTTATGAATTGCTTATGTATTATGAACACTTATTCATGCCAATTTCCTAGATGAGTACATTACACCATATTTTAGACATTGGTCTGCTTCTTTATAGGCCCAGGGTTCCAAAGCACATTATACTACAATCAACCATTCACTCATACTGCAGTGATGGTGGTAAACTGCACTGCAGCCACAGCAGCCCTGAGGCAGACTAACAGAACCAAGACTGTCATTCAGATGTCATCTTCTGACCACCACCAGCAGGCAAAGTGGCTGAAATCTCTTGCCAATGAAGACAACTGGCACAAACCGAGCAGGGATTTGAATAGGCAATGCCAGGACAAATCTGTACCTCCTTCTTTCCAAAAGATGGAGGCAGTAGTAGTAGTTAGGTGCTGCATACATTAACTGTACCAATTTACTTTTAAAACATGAATTAAACTTGAACAGCTTTAGTTATCAAAGTGTAGAGATCACTGAGAAGTATTAAAACAAGAAACACTCCAAATTAAGTCTGAAAAGGGCTAACATCTTCAAAAGGAACACTTTTAGCAAAATGAGGTCATTGTTTTGTGACAGACATTTTGGCACAAAACAATGCCCACACAAAGTAAACCACATGGGTGATGTCTAACCCTCAGGGTTTAAGTCTTTGTGTTTACATTGTGAATATTGCCAAGACATACACTGTGTATTAAAATAACTGAAAACACACAAGACACACACACAATGAGCTCAGTAGTGCACAAGGTCTTGGCACAAAGATGTGATATAATAATTCACTAATCTTTGTGCCAAGCATTTAAGCTTCCAATGAATTTCTCCAAGTTATGCACATTAAGCTCATGTTCAACGAAAGACAAAACACACACTCAGTGCTGGTTACATTTAACTGGGTCTCTGACAGACAGCAGCTGGTGAGTCAAGCATAGGTGATTGTAACACATATTAGCAAACCTACCTCATCTGGAATCAGCCGTTTGAGATTCTGCAGATTGTACAAAAGATTACAAATGGGGAAATGGAAAAAGAGGGTAGGAAATATCATCCAAGATGACAGAAAAGAGGCGACAAGGAGGAGGAGAGGGAGAAAAATAAAGAATCCATTAGACAGAAATTATGACAGGCAACTGCTCCAGGAAATTATGTAGAGTTCATAAGCAATTCAGAGAGAAATCTAATAAATTGCTATGGAAACTTTATCCAGTTATTAACTGAGGATAATTATGTTCTATATTAGTGCAAACACATTCTATGTTAAAGTACCAAATACAGTCTTGATTAACAAAAGGCAAAGGAAAAATTTGACAAATTTCAAAAACAAGATGGCACATGTGAGCCACTAGATGTCAGTATGTACCAAATAATGTTTCTGATGGAAGATCCAAGCAATGAAAGAATGAATTACACACATCCATTTAACCTTCTCCAATTAAACTATAAAAGGAATCATAGCCCCACAAAGGAAAATGTACAAGAAAACACAAAGAATGAAAAATACATTTTGAAAAGTGAGGCATATTTGAAAAATAATAAATAAATAAATAAATAGAAAAGTAGGCAATTTCCAATTTTTGCGTTTTGAAGGTACTGCAAATACTTTAAATATCAAGGCAGATTAGAAAATGCTCCAACAAATATGTGAGGCTGAAATAATCGGCTATAGAAAGCATCAGACCTCTGTTTAATATTCTTACAACCAATGAGAACCTAACAGCAAAATATTACTTTTCCTTTGGAAGGATCAAATATTTCAAGGCTTTAAAAATGTTTAGCTTAATTTTGTTTCATTGTTCAGTCATGTAAGACATGAGGTTTTATGAAAGTTGGAACAAAACAAAAACCCCTGCTATAATAAGTTTGTTTCTGCAGGCTTTTTTGTTGGTCTTCATGAAAATAAATAGTTGAATAACTGATGGGAGAAATGTAAAACAAAGCACTTAAAACTCCATAATTCCATACATTTCTTCTGAAATGAAAGTGGTGCTTGGATTCACACAGAATAATTTCAGACAGACGGCAGGTATTGCACATAATTTCAGTGACTCCCACAACTTATTCCATTTTATATTAAACAAAAACTCAGCAAACTATATTATGTCAGGCCGTTAAAGCTGAGGCACTGGTGAAGAAAGAGCAGACGGATCCATTGTCTTTAACATTTCTAAGAATTTCACACAAACATAAAGTGTATTTATATAAAGAATGGAAAAATTGTCAGGTTAATTAATAATAAAATTATGCAGAATTTAACAATATGTTTCAAATTAAAATATTTTCACCAGCCAATTGCAAAGTAATAATTCAATGCGCATCAGACAAGTGTGTCTGTTAGTGTGATTGGGCTCTTCCTGTTGAGTCTCAGTCAGGCAGGTGCTTGCTCAAAGTTTTGGTTTCGATTTCTTCTTCCTCGCTTGCCACTTGTTGATGCGCCCTTGGGAAAGGCACTGAGTGGCTATTTCCCTACCAATCTGTTTATCACTGTATGGTGCTTGTTTGAGTGTTGTCTGAGGCTCTGGTATAAAACTACAATATAAACTCACCCTATTTACACATGAGGAAGTCTGATGATAAGACCATATTAAATATAATAATCCCAACACAGATTACATTATTCATGTGAAGGCATGTTTTAGGTCTGCATGGGGGTTTAACAACTTCAAATTTAGGTTTCAGGCTGGCTAAGATTAAGTATTAGTCATCTTTACATTTAGTACCAAGCACTAAAGAGATTAATGTAAGTCCTGAATAAGAAGGAAATCGAAAAGAGAAAGTGGGGACATTCTGTTTATAGGAAAAGGCCTCAAAAGAAAGATGTTTCTCCTCCAGCAGCTGTCATTAGATAAACCCACATCATAAACGTGTGCAGAATGTGAGAAAAATCCCATACAGGTGAAAACCAGAGCTGTGGTAGCATTGTGCCCACACAACGGAAATGCACTTTCTGAATGCACTCTGTTCTTACCCTGAACAGAGCGTGCTCAGGGTAAGAACAAGATTCAAAACTACTCAGAAAAATAAACTATGAAGTTCTGCTTTTTAAACCACAACGTAATTTATGCAGAATTGAAATCATGTTTGAGACAAGACAGCTCTTGATGTAAAATCTGGTAACATAGCTTACTAGAAAATAAACCTTAGAACTGCCAGCTATGAATCGCTTAATATTTATAACTAAATGCTTAATTTCTAAATAAAAAAAACAAAAAATAAACTGATAATATATCTGATTTGTACACTTTTTAACTTTGCTGCCAAAACTATTATTTACTGACCAAATAAGGTATTAAAACAATATTTCACATGCCTTGATGATATTGTACAAGTGCAAAAGTGAGATTCACTCACATAGCAGCTCGGCTGTACTATATATGCTAAATATATTCTGCTTGCATAAAACAGACCAAGAAGTGTACTACTAGCATTGTTCTGAAGGCGTAATTTCAACTCGTAAGCAAAATTAAAGCATGCAAAACAATGATAGCTGGTTTTACATTAGCTCCATGTAAAACCAGCAACCTGAGAATAAAGTCTTTCTTATGTCTTTCATTACATAAGCAATAAAGACTACAGTGAAAACAAATACAACCTAAAGTTATTGGCCCCATCATATTTCACATATCATTTCCCGCATATAGTGTGGAATAACGCCGCCATCCTCTGACTGCAGCAGTATTGCTGCTTTCACTAACTGATAGTGGCACAAAATGACTTCCTCTCTGTAGCTTTATCACTCTCTTCTTGGACAGGGCTGTCACTCTCCCCCTTTTCAGGGGTGTTCTTCCCACTGCTTCCTCCAAAGCAGACTGGCTATTCCTGGAAGAGATAATAGTCTTTGTCCTAAAAAAAAAACTGGGGAATGACACTGACAGTGTTCACCATTGAGGTAAGCCTGAACGATATTAAGAAAGCATGATGTGTGAAAAATATTGGGAAATGCTACATGCTTCCAAACAATTACAAAATATTTTTCTGCTATAGGGTGCATCATGAAAAATGTACTTTTATTTTTCAACTTTTTATATAATGTTATAATGTCATGTACAATGTGTTTTACACATACTTGAGGAGTTGCTTTGATTCATTCATGCATGTTTGAGAAATCCTTGATTCTCCCATGGCAACCATTAGAGGCTGCACAAAAGTCTATACTTACAGTGTGAAGCCTATTTACTAAAGGTGCAGATTGGAGCTTCAGTCCCCAGCTGAACACAACTCCTCCACTCGGCTCCACAAGACTAGCGACAGCAGCAATTAAACACCTGGTAGGACTGCGCATCTGCAGCTTATCATGCAATCTAAAAGCCTCTTTTACACTTGTAAATGGTGTCAAATGGAGAAGCATCGTTATGGTGACATGCAGAATGGAGCGTTTCAAAAAGGGAAGGATATACTCAGAGACAAAGGACAATTTCAAGGCATCAGATATGGCTATGATGCATAGTTGACCACCAGATGAACCAATGTTTTGGCAAACATTGAAAGCAACCCTTAGTCTTTTAAAAATAACCTGTTGTTCCAAGAGCCCAATGGTTCAGTTCTTTCAGCTACAGATGTAGAATATGCTGAATTGACATTGTCATTACAAATATGTGACAAAAAATAATAAAAACACTTTCTAAGGGCTGCTGTTATCACATTTCAATACAATAGCATTAATATTTAATCTTCTACATACTTAATACCAAAACAAAGATTTTCTTGCCTAAAAGAGTGAAGTCCACAGAGTGTGAAGAAAAGTAGCGATGGAAAATTAATAGAAGTGTAAAAGAAATGTTACTTAATTGAAACAACCTGCACCTGATTACACCTGAAATATGTCACCCATTACAAACACAAAAAGTGGCAAAATATTTTTTTTAATAATGTTAATTGATGCATTTTTTGCTGCAAATTAAATACATGAATAGACTAAGTAATTTCTACTCTGTGTAACAATAAAAAGTACTTAAAACGTGAAGTAAAATTGGGGGGTGAGGAGTGTACGATGTTCTCTCTGTAATTGTTCAAACTGGGTTGCCATGGTTGCATACTTGGTGTGCATAGGGAAGTAGTATTGTGACAGGCACACCCAGACACAGCTACAGCCTCATACACATCATACCAAAGCAGGAAATGTTAAATTCTGATGCATTTAACAAACTGAAAGCATTGTCAACTTAACAGTCTTTACAGTCAGTAAAGAAAAATGGTTTATCTTCTCTACAGAACCCACACAACGTGCAAATTAATACATAAAAAACCCTTTAAAACTAAACCACTAAAGAAAAAAATGGTACCAAAACAGAGTAAATATGCTACCCTTACGAGGCCAAGATTACACTGATGAGTTGAGCAGCACTCCTTTAAAATCCCAACCTTTCACAGCTACATTCTGGTATTGTCCCTAAATGCCTTACAGAGTGCAGATCCAGTGCTTTGCAGCAGACTCACTGTGTGAGAGACATTATGTCTGAATGCAATAACAAGTAGGGCATTTTTGCTGCATGACTGCCCATTCACCCAGGCATATTGCTGGCAATTTTGGCAACAACAAAAAAACAAAGCAAAACAAAAAACAACAGTTTCTAAACCACCTACTAGAAAGTTATGAGTTTCAAATGTAAAAAAAAAAGAAGAAAAAAAAATCAGCTCTCCTGTAAGCTTTACTCTACACACAATAATCCCAAGAACCACCAACTGTTAATTAGTTTTAACTGTGGAGAGTTTTATTATTATTATTTTTCAGACATACTGGCCAAAAGAGATTGCTATGAAGTGCAACTAATAAGCAGCCATTGCCAGGATGAACTTTCATTAGTTCTGGAAAATCACAAGTGTGGAAAACAAAACAATGAGAACTAAACAATTAAACAAATTACCATAGCAGATGGAAGGTTAAAGCAGTTAGTTTTCAGAAAAAAGGCTTTTGCAATACCTCTGGGCTTTCCAGCATAACGCCAAAGTCCAAAAGCATGACTTTTATGTTAATGAGTGTTGCCCATAGGAGCAAGCATGCCGTTTTGTCCTGTGTGTCTCTGTGTTATCCTGTGAGGGGTTTCGACCTGTAAAGGGTACTCCCAACCTCTTGCCCAATAACTAGAGGTGCACTGACTGCAGTTTTCTGGCCAATCGCCGATTACCAACCTGTAAAAAGCCTGCTCTGCCGACTTTGATTTTGGCCAATCTAAATTTTTTTTTTATCTGGAATGTTGCTAAATGTAGCAAGAAAGGTGCGGAATGGCAACAGTGTTGTGACTATTGTTAACTGAAAATGTGGAGAAATGGCCTGGTGGGCCGGTCTGTCAGTCAAATATCTGATGGGAAAGCAGAAGAGGACAGTGATTGACTTTTAGACATTTTTACCGATGTAGATAGATCAGGGGATAAGATCGCCTTCACATTCAAGTGTCAGCCGATCGCGGATCTCAGAAAATTATGAAAATCAGTACCAATAAATCTGCTGGCCGATAAATCTGTGCACTCAGACAATTGGCCACTAGAGATTTTTCCAGCACCCAACACCAACAATCAGCCAAGAAACTGGAATCAGAATCCTGCTATTCTAGAAATAACCAGAGGATTTGGCTGAGATCATTCTGACCAACACTATTTTAATATTAGTAAAATAGTGTTGGGTTAAAAAATGATTATTTAAAATAAAAACTGAAGTTCAAACATAAACTTGCAA